>NQII01001377.1:72501-210861 GCA_002778355.1 Clitarchus hookeri | reverse complement strand
CCCCCCACAAACCTTCAGAAACCAGGACTTGTGTTTTGAAAGGCATTGTTCTGCGTCCTACCCCCTCACCCCCTCACCTCCACAAGGCGACACGTGCCGACAATTAATGGTGGAGGCTGGCGAGCATACAAACCCCTTTTCGAGAGTAGTGGGGAAACAGTTGATTATCACCGCGCCGAGGGAAGAGTTGCGTCAAGCAATCGCGAGAAGACGTGAGCACGAGTCCGAACTGCAGTCCCGGGAGACAGCAGCACCTGCGGGCCTTCTTCCAAGGCCTACCACTTCGCCGGAGCTCATTCCCAGATGACAGCCTACCAACACTCACCTCTGAGTTAAGTATAAAAATCGTCGCCCAGAGAAGCCCCACTCAACCACGAAGTCGCCCAGTGAATACGAGTAGTCAAATTAGGTACCACACCTCGGAAGGGCTGATGTATGTAGTTCTTGTATAAACTCCAGACAATATATTCGTCCTTAAAAATGAAACAGCAACCGACTAAATTATTGCAAACCCCTTAACCTTCAGGCATCATATAGTCGGTGCCTGGGGGCATGAACCACGACACTATAAGCCACTCTGTCTTTCACAGTGGCGGTATAGCGTCACCAGTAAGTATATAGTTGCCACAGACTTAAGCATTGCAAGCATATTCTGTGGAATTTTTATATTTGTATTTTAAAATGTTAGGTTGTTTAACAACATAGGACACCTTATGAAAATCCTAACTGCGTGCCTGCTGTGTCCCAACAACGAAATGATTTTCTTCCCACAGTAACATGGCTGCGACTTAGGTCAGAGAATAGTGTTTCCCTAAACAGGTGCTGTGATAGTGCAATACTTTCGAGCAAGCTTTAGCGCAAATACGATGTAACCAAGTTACACAATTTTTTTTTCTTTCGTTAAAGCTTGTGTTGGTTTTAAAACCAGATCCAAACGAACGATACGTGATTGATGGCAGTTCTTTTGGCAATTCTTGGGCCAGTGTTGATGACCTACGCAGAAGGCGAAAAACAGTCTACCGTATCTTTGCTGTTTAAGAAAAGCAAGTTTGCCAACATCGTCGTCCCTAGCGGAAGCGAGGCCAGGTGCAAGTACTTAAGCGAGGCCCTTAGCTTCCAAACTAGTTAATCCCCCCTTTCCGCCCTTCCAACATTGCAATCACCTTTCAAACAATACGCTCTGCTCTCGACCGCCCAGGTCTCGCGCTTAACATTTTATTGATAAAGCATTTTACGTTGTATAAATAAACATGTTTAAATGTATACATTTTATTACCACCAAATGAATGCTAAATATCTAAATATTTTTATCATTTGTTTTTTCCCGGACGCGAGGCCCTTCTAGACGCGAAGCGCTGTGCGACCGCACTAGCAGCGCATCCCTAAGGAGGGAGCATGGAGTAGAAAGCACGTTACATCTGCGCAGTAACCGACTTGCGTCTCCCATAAATGAACGATTATTTACATCACGATACCACGTAGCTTGTACTCGTGGGTATCAAACTGTTTACGTAAATATGAGCTTTGACATTTAAGTTTGAACTGTCCTCAGTTACGTCACCGCTTTTGAAATCAACCTTTGAAAATAATAACTGCCCGTTATCTGAATAGATGTTACCGTAGACGCTGGCATGCGTACAGGCTCCCAGTTAAGTTGGCAGGTAATTAAGAAAATATTCCCGAGTCTTTGACGTTGTACTGCGAGTGTAATGTTTAAATTTATGGCAAATGAAGTTTGTGTATTCTGCATTGTACAAGAGTACGAAATGGCATACTAATAACACAATTCAGGTCCCTAACAATAACATATTTTCACTTTCCTAGCACATGGATAAAGTGATTAGGCCCATGGCTATGGAAATGTTACGTATGGTGGAAGGATACAAAGTGAGAAGAAAAGTGGCAGTTTTCTCTGTTCAAATCGTATGGTCTGACGATATCTCTTTTTAAGCGTAAAAATTACTGATAAGCTAAAAAATATATAGTAAGCAATTTAAATAATGTATAGCGATAGGTCGGCGTTTTCTTACGGTCGGTTATTTTATAGTTAAACAAAAGAAGGAAAATGTGGGAACGAACTAAATTTCTTCAACTTTATTGCCACCTCTGCAACTTCCTGTAAATAATATGGTGGATAAAATTCTAGGTCCCACCACGCCCATATAGAAAATATATAATTACATAATTCACCTCTATTCTTCTGGAGCTTAGTTTGTATAATATAGTATCTAGATTAATGATAGCCTGGACGTTTTAATGTAATCCTAAATTTTAAGCTTCTAGAGAATAAAATAATATGAGAAGCCCACAAAATGTTTTCAGGGAAGGGAAGAAAAGATCGTCCCGTGCAGTCCCTAAGCCAGAGTTGAAAAGGACCCGTTACTTCGTCGAGGACGCATTTAATACACACGTGTTTACGAACCGTGGAAGGAGAAAGGATTTGGATTAAATTTCTGAGTAAGCAGATGCGTAAATGAGATTTCCCCCGATGAAGTCCGTAACGAAGTGAGAGAATAAAAGAGGAATGCTGCGTGGGTGAGGCGGAGAATGCAGCGGCAGAAGAAGAGGAGCAGAAGAAACGGGGGATGAAATAGAAGGCGGAACAAAAACAACTCTCCGCGGTTTTCGGTTAGCTGGCGATGGATGCGCGGAGCCACCACCGCGCACATTATTCCAACTACTGTCGCTCCGGTCGCCGACCACGTGTATTATACAGTTTATATACTCCATTCAAGGTTACTTCCAACTTTTCTGAAGCCCTACTAAAATTATACTTCCAGGATGTTCCCACGCCTCATGCAAACTAAGCTCAACCAAGTCTAGAAAATTACCCACACGACAAGGACAGCGCACCGCATTCAAGCGCACTCAGTTAAAAAACATGTTGCCTGAAAACTATTTCTTACTAAGCATTACCAACACACCTATTTCTTTGTTTTCATTCGTAGTAATTATATATGAAATATTACAATTAATAAATTTAATATAAGTAAAAGCTCAATTTGGCTAAAAAAAATAAGGTCATTTTATGTTAACACAAGTATAAACTACTTATAATACATTACACATTTAGGAATCAACCAAACACACCAAACATGGGGTGATTTTTCAAATGTTTGATTCAAAAAGTGCGATGATACCGCGAATTTACTGAAACTGTCAGTTACGGATACAGTTTTGGGAACTATTCTTCATGCACGAAGAGCATAGGGTAAAAATATTGTTGTGTAAAAATTAGTTCGGAAACACTTTCTTCTGGAGCAATGTCTTCAAAATTCAAATTGTCGGTAACTACAAACAATTAGTAAGCCATTTCATTATCAACAGTTTTCGTAGGTTTTTCACACTTACGATGACCATGCTTATTGAAACCTACATTAAGAGGTACTTTAAAATGCTTAGGAAAAATGCATGAGAAATTACACTTTTCAATCTTCGATGGCATGAGTTTAATAAGGAATGTTCACAAAGACTGCAGTCAACTCGGATACAAGATTCACCTTGCCGTCGGATTGACTCCTGTATCCGTTTGTGTACACCTATAGTGCGCCCATGCAAGTATTCGACATTACAAATTTTTCGTGAATGTTAGGTGTAACATAACTATAGCTCTAAAACTGAAACAAAATCTCTATATACTTTTAGAATTTTGATCATGTAACTTATTTTAACCCCATCCTTTTTGTGTGTGAAGAATGTTCTGCAAATGTTTGAGTTTCACTCGGTGTACGAGCTGGTAAAAGGATTAAAATAATCTCGATCGCGTGTAACTGAAGAGGCGCAGAAACCGAGCAAGGAATTGTGCTCTGCATCTAAAAGACCGGGGATATGGTGTACTCCCGGGGCGTCCAGTATGGTGACATTTCCGGCAGAATGTTCCATCGCACGGTGGGTGCGAGTGGGTGGAGTTAATGACTGCCCCGAACTACGATGTCCGGTGAAGAGATGGGTGACCATATTGATTTCACATCTTGTGCCGCCAAGCAGGCCCTTATAGCGTCAGTTCCAGGAAGGGAAGTGGGGCGGCTTTCTGATGCACCGCACTGTGTAACACACACACACACACACACACGCACGCAATAATATACACATACATACACACATACATACATATATATATTAGGGATGTCAAAATCGATTCCTCGATACGTCGATACCCTCGATTATTACAGTTATCGAAGAATCGAGAATCGAACATTTAATTTTTATAAATCCTTGTCCACCTTCACATGAATGTTTGAGGTTATGTTGCCCAGCAACAGGTCTTTGGTTTTCCACATAGGCTGAACCTGTACCGAACTCGTGTTGATTGATAGGAATTAACGTATACTTTTCCCAGTCCCGGTAAAATTCATATTTAATTAAAGCTGAAAATGTCCGCTACTATCAATTTTCGAATATTTTTTTTTGTTATTATCCGTCGTAAAGATTATTTATTCCCGTCACTAAAAATTGCATCCAATGATGGTTCGACTANTTTTTTTTTGTTATTATCCGTCGTAAAGATTATTTATTCCCGTCACTAAAAATTGCATCCAATGATGGTTCGACTATGAAAGAATTAAGATATTGTTCATATCTTCAATACAAACGACACTATACAATCTATTAGGGAACCATACTTAAACTGTTAACAAGCCTAGCTGCATATTTTCTATCATATCTTATAAGCGGCCTATATTTTCGTGAGCCCTTAAAACATTAAACCCTATTAAGTTTTCAACGGTTATAGAGGTTTTTCTTTAATTTTCCAATTACATGCTTGCTTATCACTGCACCGACCCACGGACAACGAAGATGATGTGTTGTAAATGAAACACGACACAACAGGTATCTTNCTTGCTTATCACTGCACCGACCCACGGACAACGAAGATGATGTGTTGTAAATGAAACACGACACAACAGGTATCTTATTATAATAAGATCGCCATAAAAGTATGGTCTACAGATCCACACTTAACAAATGTATGATAAAACTGAATTAGTTTTCAACGCACTCTCACTCACTGCCATCTGCTTTTACCGTTTTACCACGTAGCCATTGCGTACTAAACTCGTTACGCACTGTAACCAGNCTCACTCACTGCCATCTGCTTTTACCGTTTTACCACGTAGCCATTGCGTACTAAACTCGTTACGCACTGTAACCAGTAATTGTTCCAATGCAGAATTTGACATCGTAAATTACACACCACGTAGAAACGCCTACATATTTAAGCAACCGTTANTAATTGTTCCAATGCAGAATTTGACATCGTAAATTACACACCACGTAGAAACGCCTACATATTTAAGCAACCGTTAAACTGCATATATGTGAGATGGGGACTGATTTATTTATAAACGGTAGCTAAACGCGTTTATTGTGTGGGAAAGCATCACATGTTGTACGTCGGCAGCCATGTTAGTAACGTGCGGACTGCGGAGTGTAAACAGTAGGCAGTAGTGGTGCCATATTATCATGACAGTGATTCGCCGCGCAGAGTTTCTACACCAAATACATACTTTTGTATGGAATTCTATCTTTGAACTAAAATGTTAATATAAATAATATTAAATTATCCATCAAAACATTACAGGGATAAGAAAAAAAAGTTAATCTATAGATAAAGAACAGTTACATTTTTCGTACCGTACATATTTCCTGTTTGTGCCTTTTTTTTTTTGTTGAGGTAGTGGAATTTTCAAATGTATAAAACCTCTTTAAATGTTTTTCTACACGATTTTAGCAAAGTATTGACTATTATTACTTATGGTTCCAAAACGATGTGGTATCTTTGGAATGTTAAAAGTTTATTTTTTTTTTTTTTGCGCTAGACACACATGTACTCTTAATTCACTATTCTGTGGTTTTGATTTGTTGTTGATGTTAAGCGGAAGTGTATGAATTATGCCAGATTCAAGGGTTGTGTGTTCGCGAATAAAGAGTCCTGTGAACATGCAAAGAAGAAACTCATTGAAGCTGTTGATGGATAGGATGTTGAAAATGCACCGCCAACTAATGTAAAGGTAAGCAATGCTACGTATTAGGTTCTAAAACTATGACAACTACTATATAGACCTGAACGTAAGACTATATTTTATCCAATTTTCACCTCCAAGAAATTGGGTGCTGTCTTATTTTCACAGCTTAAGAACTCTGAGGTTTATATTTTCTTTTTGAGCAGTAGTTAGGGGATTTGTTATTTTTTATCAAATAAAATATTTCACTAAAGTATAATTCACTCATAAAAAATGTCTAAAAACGTAACAAAATGTACTCCAGTGACCATTAAAAAAATGTAAAAAAAAAATGTGGTTTTCTTCCAACTGGACAAAATCGCAATTTTTTTAGTTATTTATAAGTGCAGAGCAATGCTCTCTTTTTCTTAATTTGTCTTTAAAATAACTGTGGAGACTTTACAAACATTTATAATTAAAAAGACAAAATAAAAATTAGGCAAAACTATCTTGTAATGTAAACTGAAAATATAGGTGTAAGCTTGTTTTCAACGTGATTGTATAGTTTGGTGTACGGCTGTAACTATTATGTAAGAAGTTACTTCGTTTTTTGTTACAGAACATTGGCGATGATAACCAAAAAAATTACATATCAGGGAGCAAACTACAGCCAACATAAAAACTGTATTCAGGCATCATCAACAATGGTTCTGCCTCTACATGCCAAATGAACACAGTCTCATCAGCATCAAAAGATAGTTCGTACTTGCAAGAGCCACTTCTATCTGGATATGTACATGCTCTTGAATACTGGAAAACAAATCAGTCTCATCCAATACTAAGAAAATTAGCAGAAATTTTTTTGGCTATTCCTCCTGCAACAGTGTTTTCGGAAAGACTGTTCAGCAGAGCTAGTGTAATATGTGATAGTAAACGTAATGGGTTAGACCCTGAGAGACTGAAATTGTTGGTTTTTTTTTTAACAAAAACTTGTAAAACTGTTCTCCAAATATGTGCAAAATTTCATTGCAAATTTTTTTTTACAGTATTGCTGTATAGTACAATCACATTCTAGTTATATCTGTAATTTTTTTGTTCATTTTTCATGTTTGACAGGTAAGAAACTGTATACAGCAAAAAATATATATTTGTGTAAAAGTTGATATATTTTTTGTGTTTTTACATTTATATTATTAGAAAGTCAATGTTTTTTTTTTTTTTTTTTTTTTTTTTTTTTTTTTTTTTTTTTTTNTGCAGATATTATTGACAAAATCTTCTTGGAATTGTAACTGGAGTCGAGGTATATTTTCTGCATATGTATCGAGAATCGGAATCGAGAAAAATTGGTATTGTGACATTACTTATATATATATATAAAGTAAATTCTGCAATTGCAGATTCAATACTCCTCCCTTTTATGAATCCATGTTGGGATGGATTAATTAATTTGTACTTGTCTAGGTGCTTAATAAGTCTATTTTCCATTACTAATTCAAATATTTTGAATATAACTCTAAGAAAAGACATTGGTCTGTAATTTTTTATGTTAGTTTTATCTCCCTTCTTAAACAATGGTATAACCTTGGCTATTTTTAATTAATTAGGGAAGACACCACTTTCAAATTATTTATTAAGTAAAAATATCAAAGGGTTCAACAGAAAATGGGCATTCATATTTATTATCTTACTAGGAATCCCATCTATACCCGTCGAATTCGAATTACTTTAAACTTTAATACATTTTTTAACATCGTAATCAGAAACAGAAAACAGTATTATTCACGGTGTATTCTTATTGGTAGACCATTGCTTTATCTTTTGTGGACTGTTTTGAAGGTTTTAAAGATTTTGTGAAACTTTTGTAAAATGACAATTTATATAATTGGCAGTGGTTTTTGCATCTGTTATAATGGTGCCTTCAGAATCACATATTCTAACTATATGTATATCATTGACACTATTATTAGTTTCTGATTGAATGACTTCACATTGTTTTACATTTGTTTTAGATGCATAAATTAATTGATCATTATTTTTTTGTTTAGCTATTTTTAGAATTGTTTACATATTTTTTTATATACACAGTAGTATTAAAAAAATATGGTATTTTATTTGTTAAACTTATATAATAATTTTGTTTTGAGGGTTGACAATTTTATTCCTTTAGTTATCCNAATATGGTATTTTATTTGTTAAACTTATATAATAATTTTGTTTTGAGGGTTGACAATTTTATTCCTTTAGTTATCCAACTTTTGGCTGTTGCAGATTTTTTTTTATAAAAGTAGTTACTTTCTTTGGAAAACAGTCTTCAAATAACATACTAAGAATATTCATAAAATACCGAAAATTTTCATTTACTGTACTACTTAGTGTACTGGTATCCTATGTTTCCTTCTGTATATAGTTACTAAATTTTCCAAGGTTATTACATGAAAAGTGTTGTTTAAAGATACTAATTAAATTTTTTGACAAATCTATGTGTTTCTACATTGCAAAAACAGTGCATGATAGTCTTGCAGGCAATTATTATTTTTAATTTCCAATATTAATATATATTGTTTTCACACTGATAAAAGCACGGTCTCTGACTGTTTGAGAAGTTTTCGTTTCTCTAGTAGGAGATCGTACGACAGATTTCCAAACCAGCATTGGTTAGCAAGTTAAGATAATCATTTTTAAATTGGCAACTGCTACTTAAGTCAATATTCATATCACCACACAAAATTAGTTGAGCATTTTAATAATACAACTTATATAGTAACAGCTCTAAATTCTACAAAAATATTAATTTCTCTCCATTTGGAGATCTGTACATGCATATTATTACAATCTTGTTTGTAGTTTTTAATTGATTAACTTGAATTGCTAAAATTTCAAATAATATTTTCTATACTGTCACAAAAACTTAATATGGTGAAATACAATTGTATTTAACTATATTTATTTCCTTTATGCTCGTGGGTGCTGTGAAACTTCTGATTTATTCAATAGGTGTAACGAAAAACGAATATCTTCATATATTTCTTTTAATTGAACTCTTCAGTGAGAATAACATTATTTAGCCTAGGTTCTTGTCATCAGTAGCTCCGTCTTCATAATTAACTTATCCCAGGACCTCTGGTTGTAAATGGCTAACGGACACTAAAATATAACGGGAGGTGCGGAATCCAGAAATTAAAATGTTCAGACTCACAGTTAAGTATAATTGATGCGTAACCTCATGTTTTCAGTTATCAGAATCTCAAATAGTATAAATTGAATATATATTAATTCAATTATTTCAGAATACTGACTACCAAAATGGAAGTAACATACCGCTAAGAGAATGCTATTCTCAAGCAAAACATTAACCACAGGAAAAATATACAAGACAGCAATATCTTGAAGCTCCGTGACTGCTGCTGGCATTGATCGCCTTACATATAAAGCGAGTTCGTGGTCACAGATTACAATAGCATTTGTAAAACAAATGTCAAATTCTAACAAGCTAGTGTTGTAGACTTCAAATTTATTGTGCGNCAGATTACAATAGCATTTGTAAAACAAATGTCAAATTCTAACAAGCTAGTGTTGTAGACTTCAAATTTATTGTGCGTATTGAGCTACATAAATGAATTTTGTGTTTTATAAAATAATGTGCTGTAAAGGTACAATATTTCAGCTGTAGAGTTACAAGAAAATATTTGGCAACTGGTTTCCATATAATCGTTTGTAGAAAGTACATAACATTTCTTCCTGCGCGTGCTCTCGTTTGAGTGCGAGCTCTCANGGTTTCCATATAATCGTTTGTAGAAAGTACATAACATTTCTTCCTGCGCGTGCTCTCGTTTGAGTGCGAGCTCTCAGAGGTACGAGCTCGTTTCTTTGTTAAGTCTTCACACTCTCGTCCCTCGCCACCTCATCTTGTGGCGTCAGCGCATATTGTTAGAGGTACGTGAATTTTGCGAATTAATCTGACGGCAGCCTAGACTCTTTAATCTTCTACATACCCGGGCCACAATTGTTTACTGATTGGCTGTTGTCATATTTCAAGGGGTTTCTAATTCAACTTAGTTGCACGTGATAGGTCACATTATTTCATCCAATTTGTTACTTGCTGAAGAGTTGGACAGGCTATTTCGAAATCACGGTGTTCCAATCATAAAAGNTCAACTTAGTTGCACGTGATAGGTCACATTATTTCATCCAATTTGTTACTTGCTGAAGAGTTGGACAGGCTATTTCGAAATCACGGTGTTCCAATCATAAAAGTAATACTAGAGTATACGTGCGAGAAGTCTGGCATGCCATGGAAAGAATGTGAGAAATTCACGTATAGTTCATTCACGGTTACCTCCAACTTTTAAGAAGCACTGCTAAAAGTTCTAATTCCAGGATATTCCTCCGCCTCACGCAAACAAACCTTAATCAAGTCTAAAAAATAACACCAAAGGTACAACGCGCCGCATTCGTGCGTACTCACTTTAATAATTTTTGCATGAGAACTATTTCCTACTAGGCATTGCCAACACGCCTATTTTCTCCCGGTTTTTTTTTCATATTAATTACAAATGAAAAAATTGTAATGTATAAAATATAATTAAACGTTCAATTTAATAAAAAAAGAAAATATTTTAATGATAACAGAAGCAAAAAACGCCTATTGTTCATGATTTTTTTTAGGATACAACAAAAAACGTTATACATGAGGTGATTTTTCAAAGGTTTCATTCAAGAAGTGTGAAGAAACCGCGAATAGACTGGACCTCTAGAGTGTCCTCAGTCGAAGGAAAAAACTAGACGGGACACTGATAATAATTGTTTGAAATATGCCCTACATAGTATTTTGTGATGATAAATTATTTTGCTGTTAGGCCTGCTACAAAACTCAAACTGTGTGCTATTGTTTACAAAAAGATTGCTTATATTGTAATCACTAACAAACCATTCTGAAAGTGCTATAAAATCACTTCTTTGTACCCATGCAAATGTAGAAGGGTCAGTTTTTTTTACGAAAGTATTTAGTTGTGATCACAGTTTTTATTAAGGGGAGGACTATCCCCCCCCCCTTTTTTTTTTCTCTCAGAGCATACGCTTCGACGTCGGTAATTGAAACTGGTAGACGGCAGGCGGAAAATATAATCACAGACTTGAAAAATGTGTCAAGGCTTCGTACCTGGTGTTAAAAAAAAAAAATCCTGCTGTGCCGAGTTTTGCATCCTTCCATCTACTCAATCGTGCTGCGTGGATGTACGAAAGCAGTCGGTCCTGGTCGTCGAGGCTCAGGTAGGCGTGCATAGCAATTCAGTCCGTGGCTCGCTGCATGTATCCTACCTAGTTTACGACGGACCATTTGCCGTCCTTTTCGCGAGGGACTGTTGCTAGATAGGACCACGGACTAAAGACGAGGTAAACATTACATGTACCTTACATCCCAATAGAGAACACTCGGTAGGAAACTGAAAACCACTTTTTATTTGCGAATCTTGTGCAGCACTTGTGTGGAACTGCATCTGTTTGAAGCATTTGCTTTCAGTGTAAAACCATGAAGATATGTCCGTTATATGTCACACTGTTAAAAAAAAAAAGGAACAAGCGACTGTACGATAAAGAACAGCAAAGAATCAGAATTTAATCCACGTTTTCATACAGTTCACCCTAGGATGCAATAGTCAAATTGGTTTCTAAGCTTCGTCATGCTAAATAAACAGTATGTCCGCAACATTGACTCAAGAACTGTCAAAATCACGTGTCCGAACCGATATTCAAACAATGATAATGTTTACAAAAAACCGTGCTTTTACAAAGAAAAAGTTCTTAAGTATGTTTGCATTACAACGTAGTCAAAAGTTGTGTTTAGGAAAATATTGTATTGGCCTCATAGTTTTTACAGTTATAGTGTTTAAAAAGTGGTTCGGTGTTGAGACACAGAAATGGCTATCGCGCAGCTGGTAAGTGCTCTCTATCCCGGATTTCCTCTGCAGATTGATATACAGTTGATCACATGAACACCTCACAAAGGCCAATAAGTGCTTGGTCGGTGCGACTAGCATGAAACAGTCTGTCTTCTGATCTCGTACGATAACTGCCTTGCACGAGGAATTCTCGTACGAAATTTAGTGCTAGGTTGGCATCTTGCACGAGTTTTGCATTCGTCTTGCGTCGTGTTAAAGCCTCGCAAGGAACTACAGTGACATTTGTCCTAGGCAGTGATGGACAAATCCGTGCGTAGTCGAGTCGCTCAAGGTCGAACCTACGGTTCCCCGACTGCGAGCCATGGAGGCTAGCGTATCACCAGGCACGCTGGGCTTTCGCATGAGTTTTCAGATGTCTAAATAGAACGCCCCGAGAAATAGAAGTTGCTAATTATGTTAAAAATAACTTTAAATAACTAGCTTTTCAGATGGAACGTTTGTTACATTGTACCTACTAAGTTGACTAGTGAAGTATTAGCCTACGAACGTAAACATGTCACCAACATGACATTCTTACTTTTATGCCCGTAAAATAGACAAAAACTGAGTTAAGTAAATTGTATGTCCACAAATTTAAATGTAACCCTTTAAATACTTTTTAAGGCGTATAAGGGCAGTATACGGAAATATAGCAACTTTTGAAATCAACATGTGAAAAAAAAAACATTGCCTATAAAAACAACTTTTTCGAGAAAAAAAACCATTACAGTGCTATTCATTAGTGAAGCATGTGTGTGAGCCTTGTATGCGATACACATAGGAGTTTCCGGGTATAAAAAACGAAATTTTATATATGTTACAGTACACACTGCATGCAAACTTCCAGTTAAGTTGGTAGAGAATTATCAGAACAAAATATTTGACGTTTTATTGCTAGTGTTATGTTGAAATTTTTGGCTACCAAAGTTAGTGTTACTGGTTACATACACATTAACGTATGAATTTGGTTATTTGTAACATTTAATTTATTAACAATTCCAAGTTTTCACTCGGATGGAGCATGAATAAAGTGATCAGGCCGATGGCAGTGTTAATTTTATAAATGGCAGAATGACAAGAGAAGTAGATCATATGCACAACATTCAAACATACTCAATTAACCGCGAACAACCAATTATTAAAGTTCATGCAGTGTAAATATGAATCCGACATTTCAATGCATGAAATGATAATCACCCTAATTTCAGCGTATGTAATTCAGTGGCCAGAAAAGTCAATTTTTTTTAAATCTGTAAATACTGTAGTTAAGTAAGTGATATTCCGTCACTGGAATGATCGGTACGAATTCGTTTAAGCATCACTTTCAACTTGAAGTTTAATTTTCGCTGATTTGGAGAGACCGCATACAACAAAGAAAGTACTTACGCTTAAAAATAAAACATTAAAAACATAGTAAGTAGTTTATAAATCGAAAGATGAATGCATTAATTAGTATTAAATTATTAATGTCTTTCAAATAGACAAGCACGTTTAAATTTTCAACATTTTTTTCATTTACATTTATTCTTCTTCTGATGATGATGATGATTATGATGCTGTATTTCACCGATTTTATACTTACAGTTGCAGTAAAACTTTAATTGGCGATATGGCCACATTTATGACTGCAAATACTTACTTCCGCCGACTCAAAAGAATTTATGCATGTCGCATTTTTCTGTACATCCCGAAAAGTTGTTAATGCATATCAGTTATTAGATTTTTCCTAAAGTCTCAAGCGATTACAACGCAGATCAACAAACTGCCGATCCATTCACGGCATGGCTAATAATTATAAAAAAACTTAAATTTTATTCAAATAGCTACGTATAAAAATGAAGAAGTGTTATTGTTTGTATTTTTTAAATATATTTTATACTAAAATTAAGTGAATGGTAATTATGCCTTTTAAATTTTTCCTTGTAATATGTTTTTTTAATGCAGAATTTTCAAAGCAAATACTCTTATTTTACATAAAATGTAGAACTGCATGTCAAAAATATCCAGCTATAAATCTGTTAGATTAATCAAAGAATTTATTGGTCAACAACGGTACTAACAACATCTAAAAAGCATTAATAATTCTATTTTATTAATGAAAATTATGCGACCTGTTCGAGGGATTTGTATATTTTATTTCCTTTCTTAAAAATGTTTATATCACGAACACTAAGTTAAAATAACGCCCTTAAATTGGGTAATGAATTTTTTTAATAATGCGCTGTTGTACGGCTTGAATTGCTGAAAGTGAATTATATACAAATATTTAAAATGAACACTGTCAAAAAAACAATTTTTACATTTCGTTGATTGTTCTTTGTGTATGTACTCCAACTGACTTGGCATTTATAATGCCCGAGACAAGCTCTTTGTATGTTTTAAATTGTAATTCGTCACCCATTCCTCGCAGACACTGACCAAAGAGACAAGCGACCGTTGTTACTGACTTCCAACGTGCAAGAATTCCAACAATACAAGAGAGACAGTGATTTTAAAGGCGTGTGAAAGCAGGTAAAAATTAACTAAATATATATATATATATACACACAAATTTATAAATAAAAAATAATCGTTATAAATTATATGATTAAAACTTCTTACAATCCTGACCGGCCATGCTTGGCGTGTTTTCCCACCTCTGTTCCTCGAAAGTGTCGACACAATTATACAGAATGTTCGGAAACTCAGTGCCCAAACTCCAGACATAGTTTCTTTGGACCAGTTGTAACAAAATCCCTATACACTCGTATCCAGAAAGAAAAAATCCCATTTTTATATCACTTTGCGTTCAAAGTCGCGGCTTACAACGCCTGGAGAACAAGGCGGTGCTATCATGCGTGTAGGATAAGTTGCATAGGAAGTAAACGGCGTCGCTGCGTATGTAATAATTCAGTGCCGCGCGCCTGTTACCTGAGTAATATGTCCTACAGGTGTGATCGCACCGCCTTGTTCTGCAGATGGTGTACTCCGCAACGTAGAAAACAATTATTTTATATAAAAATACGTTTCCTGGTATAAACGTATATGGCTTTGGTGTTACTATTGGTCCAAAGAAACTATGTCTGGAGTTTGGGCACTGGGTTTCCGAACATTTTGTTTAATGCAAAATATCATATTTCCCCGCCCGCAGGTTTAGATGATGAATAGCCGCTGAGTTGTAAAATGCACAAAGATTATTATTCAATTATTTTTTCAACTCCTCAGTCACCTAATAGGCTAATAGGGGCTAGGAGGTGGCGATAAATGAAGAAGAGGAGAAGGTAATTTAGGTTACTGGAGAGAGAGGACAAGGATTCAGGAAAGAGAAGGACGAGAGCCGAGCGCAGTTTTAAAAGCGGGCGAAGGCGATGGCACGAGAACGTTCGTGAGAGGAAGACAAGGCGGTAGTAAAGGAAGCCTCCGATAAGGCTGACTGCACCGACATGAAACAAAACATTACGTTTCAAATTCTTCCTTTTTTTTTACGTCCGTGGAGGTTTTGATGGCGCCGCGGTCATCTCTAATTAGAAAAGTGTCGCCCTTCTGTGACACGGACGAAGGAGACAGGAGTAATTAAAAGCCATTCATCAGAGCGCAGCTGTTTCCCCAATTCACGCAACTGGAATGAGAGCAGGAAAGAATGTCGTGGGTTATATATCCCCCACCCCTCCCCCTTCAACTTTTCACACTCTGGGTTTTAATTACTTGGAATTTTTTCCCCTCTGTGCCGTTTACTCAGGCATCTACCTCTGTAACGCATGGTGTCGCGAATCCTTCCACACGTCAGTAGTAGCTCATATATTTCATGAAATATAAAATTAATCTAGTAATTGTTATTAAGGGCCTGCCATGTACAAATTCTTCATTACCTATAGACATACATTTTTTTTTNAAATTAATCTAGTAATTGTTATTAAGGGCCTGCCATGTACAAATTCTTCATTACCTATAGACATACATTTTTTTTTTAAATAGAAAAGTTACATCTAATTGCTAACAGTAGACCTGCGTGTTCAATCAATACAATAATTTACTNTTTTTTTTTTAAATAGAAAAGTTACATCTAATTGCTAACAGTAGACCTGCGTGTTCAATCAATACAATAATTTACTGATACAACTAATAAGCCTACTTTCCTCTACACGGGTGCAAGTAACTATAATTTATATTCTTAAAAGCTTAGATGGTTGGCATTTTTGACAGAAATATCATTAGAGCTGAACCCAGAAACATATTACAAATACACACGGGCCTTAACCAGGACTCGAACCCACAAAACCTCGTACCATAAGCTAGCATGCAATCAACTACGTTAAGGAAATAGGATTCGGAGCATTAACTTCTGATGTAATCAGTCTACTGTTTTAAATGATAGGGTCTACAAACCTGAAATATTTACAGGGCCATAATTTTGGAACTAGTGTCTGAGGGACTTTAAACAGTTACATTTACATGGCCTACCGTAATGCTACTTGTGTGAAGATTTTGGTAGAAATCGGTTGATTGGTCCCTGAGATATGGAATTAAATTTGGTGCTACCTTACAAAAATTGCTTTGAGAATGATTCTATATACGATGCTTCTAATAAGTACTGTCAATATGCAAAGTTTGGTTTAATTCGGTTAAATTGTTTAATATACATAACAAACTAATCACAATAGTTATCTGGCTGCCTTTTAGAAAAGCAATGTCTGTCCCCAATTAAAATATGTATGTTTACATGACCGTCTGTAGCACTACTGGTGTGAAACATTTTGTGGAAATTAGTCGAATTGTTCCGGAAATAAGGTAAAATGTTCAATTTTCTTATCTGGCAGTATTTTGTTNCATTTTGTGGAAATTAGTCGAATTGTTCCGGAAATAAGGTAAAATGTTCAATTTTCTTATCTGGCAGTATTTTGTTAAAAAAAACCGGCAAAATAGTATCTTTGTATACATAATTGATGCTTATAATAAATGCTGTTAGTGTAAAAAATTTAATTCAGTTTGGTTGAATTTATTAATATATTTAACATAATAAATTTAATAATTTATATTAACGTCATTAAAAAGGGCCTGCGGTACCTAAAACATTTTAGTTTACTTACGCTACCGTAGAACTACTTCCGCGTAAAATTTCGTGGAATAGGTTGATTGGTCCCCTAGATATGCATAAAACCTCCATTTTTTTAAGTGACAATCTTCATTAATGGAGGACAAAAAGTTTATATATTAGCACATTCAAAGATTGTCATAGATACTGTCAGAATACAANCATTTTGTGGAAATTAGTCGAATTGTTCCGGAAATAAGGTAAAATGTTCAATTTTCTTATCTGGCAGTATTTTGTTTAAAAAAACCGGCAAAATAGTATCTTTGTATACATAATTGATGCTTATAATAAATGCTGTTAGTGTAAAAAATTTAATTCAGTTTGGTTGAATTAATTAATATATTTAACATATTAAATTTAATAATTTATATTAACGTCATTAAAAAGGGCCTGCGGTACCTAAAACATTTTAGTTTACTTACGCTACCGTAGAACTACTTCCGCGTAAAATTTCGTGGAATCGGTTGATTGGTCCCCTAGATATGCATAAAACCTCCATTTTTTTAAGTGACGATCTTCATTAATGGAGGACAAAAAGTTTATATATTAGCACATTCAAAGATTGTCATAGATACTGTCAGAATACAANGATCTTCATTAATGGAGGACAAAAAGTTTATATATTAGCACATTCAAAGATTGTCATAGATACTGTCAGAATACAAAGTTAAGTCAAAATCGATAACATAGTTTTTTATTATAGCACACTACACTTCAATGTATTTTACACCCGCCATTCTGAAAATAAGTGTGCGAGACACTTAAATTATAAAAATTAACATGACCAACCAGAGTACAACTTCTTCACCAAATTTAGTAGTAATCAGTGTATTGTATCCAAAGATATGACATAAACCCTTTATTTTCATTTGGGGCTATCTAAAAAAATGACCGATGTATACGAATCTTTATAGACGAATTGTAATATATATTGTATATAATACTCGTACATATTGCCAGCATACAAAGTTGGGGTCTAAGTTGAAATTTGTTTCGGAGATATAACAAACTAAGCCAAATATTTTTATGGCTGCTATTTTGAAAATAAGTGAATGACCTACTCAAAACATATCATTTTACATGGTCTGCTGTAGTGCTTCTTGTTTGCAAAATTTGGTGGGAATCTGTTGGTTTTTTTCCAGAGATATGACAAAAAAATTATAATTTTTCATGTAACGATATTTTGCAAAATGGCGGGAAAAACAGACTTTGTATGCACACATTTCCATGGTTGTAATATATACTACCAGAATACATAGTTAAGTTATAATTAATTACATGGTTTAGACCAGGGCTTCTCTAACTGTGCGTAGCGACGCCCTGGCGCGTCGTGGCATTATCCCAGGGGCGTCGCGAAGCGATCCACACAGATTGCCTGTCTGTGACGACGCGACCGAGTCNCATTATCCCAGGGGCGTCGCGAAGCGATCCACACAGATTGCCTGTCTGTGACGACGCGACCGAGTCGTGTGAGCGCTGCGCGTATTCTGACTGACTGTCGCGGGCCGCCGGCGCCGTCGACCTCCCCCCGCGCCGTCAACCTCCCCCCGCGCGTTCATCATTCTCCAGCGTTTGCATCTTGTTCAGTCAAGCTTTTGTTTTGTTTAATTACCACTCGGAGTTTTGATACTGATTATTCAAAGAAATAGAAAACGAAGTGAAGACTCAGGAGAGAGCAGTAAAGAAACTTTAGAAAACGGAAGAAGTATAGAAAACATGACGACCAATTTTTGTATTTCGGATTTACCTACATTAGAAAAGGAAATGTGGAACTTCCTCAATGTGTTGTGTGTCATAAGCCGTTGGCTGCTGAAAGTATGCTTCCTAATAAACTAAAACGTCATTTGGAAACAACTCACAGTCAGCTACAAGATAAGCCGCGAAACGTTTTTGTTAGAAAATTGCGAGAACTGAAACATCAGTCCGCGGCTTTGCTTTCAAGAGCATCAGTACCTACCAAAGCACTGCTAGCCTCCCACAAGGTAGCTCACCGTGTTGCCAAATGTAAGAAACCACACACGACTGCTGAGGAACTGATTTTACCTGCAGCGGTGGATATGGTATCAGTGATGATTGGAGAATCGGCGGCTAAAGAAATAAAAAATGTACCTCTTTCAAACAATACGATTAGTCGCCGTATCATGACATGGCAGAAGATATTAATAAGCAAATTGTGGAAAAACTTTCAGGTTTATTTGCCATTCAACTGGATGAGGCGACCGATAGTAATGACGACGCTCAATTGATATGTTACGTGCGGTACGTACACGAAACAAACGTGTGTGAGGATTTGTTATTTTGCAAAACAATTTGTGATAGTGGTAAGGCTACTGATTTATTTAAGATCTTAGATTCATACATGATCGAAAATAACATTAAATGGGAGAACTGTGTGGGTGTGTGTACGGATGGCGCTCGAGCGGTGTCCGGACAGTATGGAGGTCTACAAGCTCTCATCAAAACCAAGGCTCCAGATGTAAAATGGACACATTGTGTCATGCATAGAGAGGCCCTGGCTGCAAAGAACATTACACTTGAATTAAATTTTGTGATGGACATAATTATCAAAGTGGTGAACTACATTAAAACACGACCTGTGAAAGCAAGATTTTTCCATAAGCTTTGTGAAGAATTGGGTGCCGAGCATACCTCTTTAATTTATTATTGCAACTCTCGTTGGTTGTCCAAAGGCAATGTACTCGCACGTGTACACGAATTACGAAATTAGTGTTACACTTATCTACAGACAGAATCACACAATGATGCGCAAAATTTTATTAATACAGTGTTTAAAATAAAATTGGCATATCTCTGCGACATATTAAAAAAAATTAAATGATCTTAATAAGTGCTTGCAGGGAAACGAAACTCACATACAGCAACTGGCAGATAAAATTACTGGGTTTCAGAAGAATTTGCTGTTATGGAAAAGAAAATTAGAAGAAGATCAAATAAATACAGACTGTTTCCCTGCTTTACAAGACATTCTACAAGAAAAATCGATTCAAATTCTCGATCCCTCTTTAAAATTAATATTTACACAGCACTTGTCATTATTAAGCAAACATTTTGCAAAATATTTTCCCGAAAATCTGGAGCAATATGACTGGGTTAGAAACCCTTTTCAGTCGACCTCACCATCAACACTTTCGACAGAGGAAGAACAACAATTAATAGAATTGTCCTGTGACTCCAGCCTTAAGCTTCAATTCGACAAAGACGAACTGCTTGAATTTTGGAGCTCAGTTTCTCACGAATGTCGTGCCATCAGTGCTGCAGCATTGAGGGTTATATTACCATTTGCGACATCGTACTTGTGCGAAACAGGCTTTTCTGCAGTTGCAGTAATAAAAAACAAGTACAGGTAGCAAATAAATGTAGAGAAAGAGATGAGAGTGGCAATTTCCAAACTTGAGCCCCGTTTTGAGAAGCTATGCTCAGAAAAGCAAGAACATCCTTCTCATTAGTAGCTAGCAAAGAAAGTAAAATAAATATATATTTTTATTTATCTGTAAGGTCTTATGTTTTTGTTCTTAGTTTCTAATAAAAATATA
The DNA here is from genome assembly GCA_002778355.1 of Clitarchus hookeri. Taxonomy (NCBI): domain Eukaryota; kingdom Metazoa; phylum Arthropoda; class Insecta; order Phasmatodea; family Phasmatidae; genus Clitarchus; species Clitarchus hookeri. Next base: position 190,358 of record NQII01001377.1, on the reverse strand, counting down.
AATTTAATTTGGAGTTTTTTTGATAACACAATGGTAGGCTTCCTTTTGGCCAAAAAAGGGGGGGGTCGCATATAATGGCAAACTCCCAAGGGCGTCACAGTAAAAATAAGTTTGGGAAGCCCTTGTTTAGACGATAAAGCATACTAGGCTATAATGGCTATATGGCCGCCATTTTTAAAATAAGTGCCTTACCTAATTAAAACAGACCGGTTTACGTCCACTGCTGCAGTACTACTTGTTTACCAAATTTGGTAGCAATAGGTCAATTGTTTTAAGTTATATCTCGAAAACTATTCAACCAATTTTCGCCAAATTTGGCACGTAAGTAATAGTATGATAGGCCAGGAAAATAAGTAATTGCACTTTATAAGGCACTTATTTTCAAAATGGTGGCTATACAAATATTTTAGGTTTATTTAATATAACTAACATACCATTTGACCAATTTCATACCAAATTTTGTACGCTGACATTGTCTATTACAAGCATTATATAAACAAAAAACACTTCTCTCCTCCATTTCGTAAGATAGTGCTTCATGAATTAATAAAATATTTGTGTAATACCTCGGGAAACAATTGACACAGATTCCTACCAAATTTGGCAGACAGGTAGTACTGCGGCAGTTGATATGTATAAATATGTTTCAATTATTTTTTCAGACTCTTATTTTCGAAACGGCGGCCATCTAGCTATTTTAGCACAGTATGTTATATCTTCGAAACCAATTAATCAATTCCAACTTAATGTTGTATGCTGGAAGTATATATAACAAACCTCAAATGTGCTCCACGAAGTCTCTTCGGTCCTTCATTTCGTATGATAGTGACACACGAATAAATAAAGTTTTTATGTCATATCTCGGGAATCAATTGCCCGATCCCTACCAAATATGGCAAACATATAGTGATGTAGTAGGTGATGCTAACTGATATGTTTTAGGTATGTTAGACACTTATTTTCAAAATGGCGGCCATATAGTGTGGTGNTCCCGGAATATTTTAAGTTGGGTTTGCCAAGTTAAATAAAGGTACACTTCTTTTCTGAGTATGTTTTGAGAATTCCGAAATGTACTTTACGAAACAGACCACCAACGGTCATTAAAGCTGATACAAAACTGAATTCCCAAAACACCAGTGTTAAATACAAGAATACATAATACAAAACACCGTAATTTTACAATGAAAAATTGCATTACATTCCTTTAGTTATACAGTCAAAGACTACTGTATAACAACGTTAAGAATGTACTTAACATTATATAATTGCAATGATTAAAATAACAAAACAAATCCGTAGGGCAAAATACGTTAATTTTAAGAAATCATTATGGCATCCCCCCCTCCCCATTAAGGAACAGAGTTCCGTCCTAAGCCTGTCCCTCTTGGTAACTCCTCTCGTCCTCGAGAAATCAAAAGCTTATGTCTTCAACGCCCCATTCTAAAAGGTTTTTCCACCGTTCACGTCAAGTATAGAGCGCCCCCAGGTGACGTCACATGCTGCACAAGCGCCGCCATGTAGTCCAGGAGATACTCGGCGTGAGGGAGGGGAGGGATCCGACGAGTAAGCTAGCCCAGCTGGCCGGCGCGCAGTATGACTATAACCCGCCCGCGACGGCGGAGCAGATCAGTCAGGTTGAGTAGTACTCGCACCAAGGTAAGTCACGTCCACAACAGCAGTGATGATCCACGTAACTCTCGTAGAACCTTCAGCAAATGGCACGGGAATCGTTCATAATGTTATATCGTCGAAACAATGTAATTAATTGCAATGAAACTTTGTGTACTGGCTGTAATATATATATGTATATATATATATATATATACAACCATCAAATGTGTCAACACAAAAGTTCTTTTGTCCACCATTTTGTAAAATAGTGTCACATGATAAATTAAAATTACGTGATATCCCGAAAAAACAACCGGTTTCTACCAAATTTGGCAAACAAGTAGCACTATGACAGGCAAAATAAACTAATAAACTTTAAGAGGATCAGATACACATATTTTCAAAATGGCGGCCATATAAACATTTTAGCTCATAATTTTTTATATACGAAATCACAAAACAAATTTCAACTTATCTTTGTATGCTCACAGTATCAATTATATCCGTCAAAATTGCCTATGCAAAGCCTAATTTCTCCGCCATTTTGTAAGATAGCCAAACATGAAATAATACAGTTTTAATGTTGTATCTCGGGAAACATACAACCGATTTTTAATTTTTTTTCAAATTTGGCGAAGAAGTTGTAGTGTCGTATGCCATATTAATTTATATGTTTTGTGTGTGTAAGTATATTATTTCATGTATAGTGCGTATACAAGCATTTATCTTAGTGTGCTATATTTACGAAACTATGTAACAGATTTAAATTTAACTTAGTATATTGTATCAATGATAATCACAGAATGTACTAATACATAAACTTTTTGTCCTCCATTTATGAAGATTCTCACATGAACAAAGGAATTTTTATGCCATATCTTGAAAACCTTTCAACCGATTCATACCAAAATTTCACACTAGTATTGATACAGTAGGGTATGTAAATTAACATGTGTTTTGTGCGGCAGGTATGTTTTAATTGGGTGTATATAAATAATTTAGATTAATTTGTTATAACTATGAAACGTTTCAACAAAGTTCAACAAAAATTTGTAGGCAAACAGTATTAATTAGAAGCATAATTTATGCATACAGAAATCCTCTTTTGCCGAATTTTTTGCAAAATAGTGTCACGTGAGTAAATTGAACATTTTTCTATATTTCCGGAATACTTCAACTAATTTACATGAATTTTGTACAGCTACAGAAGGTCATATAAAGTTACATGATTTAAATGGGGTCAGACAATTATTTCAAAATGGTGGCCATATAAATATTTTTATATGTCTGGCATATCTATTTAACAATTTCAATCAAACTTTTATGCTGACAGTATATATTAGAAACATCGTGTACAGAGCCTCATTTCAAGTAATTTTGTAAGATAGCTCCGTTTAAGAAAATAATGGTTTTTATGACATATCGGAGACCAATCACCCGATTTCCATCAAAATTTTCACACAATTGTAAATTTTTCAGGTTAGTGAACCCTATATCATTCAAAACATTAGACTGATTACATCCGAAGGTTATGCTCCGAATCCTACCTCCTTGATGCAGTTAATTGTAAGCTAACTTAATTTTACGAGTTTTTCTGAATTCGAACCCCGGGTAAGTCATGCGTGTAATTTGATTGTCTTGTTACGGTTTCACATGTTTCTGGTTTCATTTCTAATGATATCGCTGTCAATGAAACGTCAACGCCTACCTACTATCTAAGCTTATAAGAACTTCACTAACATTTATTTGCACATATGTAGAGGAAAATAGGCTCATATCAGTAAGTTATTGTTTTCCTTCGGAAAGCATAAAGCTAAAAATACGACTACAATCGATCCACTAAAACAATTTCACTTTTTCAAACTACTCTGTATCATAGACGAAAGATGAGGCAGACCGTGTATTCTTCTTCTGCGCATGTTTACAACATTGACATTTCCCAAATGAACACAAATTTTACAGTTGCCAAAATCCCATGATCAACAGTGATGAAAGATGTTTGTATATATCTTAATTTTAAAAAAAACACAAGCTCATTTATATGAACAAAATACTTTCCCCAATTTGAATTTACCCTAACTGCATTACAAATTGGTTAGACAAAGTATACAAACATCTCAAAGCACTTGTTTACTAGACAGTGTACTAACCTCAAATCCAATCCACGCCGTTTTTGCTAGTCGTAATGGAAGAAGAGCATTTCAATGTTGGGACACGGAGACTGGTTGTGCGCAGCCATCGAGATCGGCCTATCTCATCATTATTCCATGTTATATACAGTAAGTATTTCTATCTCATTTACAATAATAAAAATGCAGTACCCTCGCTGTACAACGTTAGTCAGTATATAAATCGGTAAGTGTCTCACTGAACTCTTGACACCTTCGCTATGTCGGGTGACTTAACTACAGTATCCACGATTCGCCTGAGAACTCCCAGATTATTTCCTTATAGTCATGACGCCCTGAGGGGACGTGGAGGTGTGGCAGTCAGACTACTCGCCTCCCACCAAAATGAACCGGGTGCGATTCCTGGTGGGGTCACTCGCACTTTCGCACGTAGAAGACGTGGCGGACGTTGTCATTAGCCCGCGGGATTTTCACGCCCTTGCTTTTCCGTCACTGCGCCCTCGCCTCATTTCATCATCACCAGAAACCAAGACCTCGCTGTTGAGTTGCAACCGAAACCTCTCAACTCAACTCGTGACTAACTGGCAGTTAGCTGTGCTCTAGTCGAAGTACTCGCATAGTTTGTATGCTCCGTCATGCTGTCCTTGTGAAGTACTATAAGTGTAATGAATTTGGTGAAATTAGACTAACGCGTTTAAAATTTGTACGGAAAAAAAGGGGGGAGACACACACAAAGACACACAGGCGCACACAGTCACAAAAGTAATCTCATAAGCCTATCTTTTATTCTGCATTTCTTGTGGCTTCGATACAAGTGACCCAACTGTCACACTACAAGTTTACTAATTGGCGATTTCGCTTTAAAAAAAAAGAAAAAAAACACAATAAATCTACTGAATTGAAATCGTCTACTCTGCGCTGCCTAAAATTGTCCCCCAAATGCTCTGTAAAAGTTTCTTCGACCTTCCACACTTCCGGCACGAAAAGTGTATGACGCTTCTCGCATGGTCACTATGGAAACCGTTCTCATTAGANAAAACTGGTATAGGCGTGCGTATGCAAATAACAGAGGTATGGAACCAATCAGAGTAACGCGATGCGGTCGGCAGCGCCTATATAAGACAACAAGCGTCTGGCAAAGTTGCTAGATTGGTAACTGCTGCTACAATGGCAGGTTATCAAGATTTAAGTGAGTTTGAACGTGGTGTTATAGTCGGCGCACGAGAGATGGGACATACCATCTCCGAGGTAGCGATAAAATTGCGATTTTCGCGTACGAGAGTACCGTGAATATCGGGAATTCGGTAAAATGTCAAATCTTCGACATCGCCGCGGCCGGAAAAAGATCGTGAACGAACGGGACAAACGACGACTGACGAGAATCATTCAACGTGACAGACGTACAACCCTTTATCAAATTGGCGCAGATTTCAATGCTGGGGCATTAACAAGTGCCAGCGTGTGAACTATTCAACGGACCATCATTGATATGGGCTTTCGGAGTAGGGGACAGTTCAAGCTGACGGAGGCTCTGTCATAGTATGGGGCATGTGCAGTTGGCGTGAAATAGGACCCCTGATACGTCTAGATACGACTCTGAGAGGTGACAGATACGTAAGCATCCTGTCCGATCACCTGCACTCATTCATGTCCATTGTGCATTCCGACGGACGTGAACAATTCCAGCAGGACAATGTGACACTCCACACTTCGAGAGTTGCTACCGAGTGGCTCCAGGAACACTCTTCTGACTTTAGACACTTCCATTGGCCACTTAAATCACCATACATGAACATTATTGAGCATATCTGGGATGCCTTGCAACGTGCTGTTCAGAAGAGATCTCCACTGCCTTGCACTCCAATGGATTTGTGGACTGCCCTGCAGGATTCATGGTGTGAATTGCCTCCTGCATACCTTCAGACATTAGTCGAGTCTATACTACGTCGTCTTGCGGCATTTATGCATGCTCGCGGGGGCTCTACACGGTATTAGGCAGGTGTACCAGTTTGGCTCTTCAGTGTATGTACCAAACATTGTTCAGCTTGTGCGCAATGTATGTGAAGGCTTTTTCCTCTAATAATAACAATTTTTCACTTTATATTTTTTGAATAATTTGTTGTCAAATGTATGTTTCTTTCTCTTTGCTGCAGCCATAATAATAAATACAAACTAAGTTGTACACGTGAAAAATTAACAACGTACACTTATGCTGTAGGCTACCGCTTGACATATATGTTATCACAAAATAACAGTTCATGCATTTTAAAAAAAATCGTTAAATTTTGGAATTTTTTTTTTACCTTTCTTTTATATATGGCCTTTTTTTGTGGTTACATATGTGTCACCTGGTAGCCCACGGCATTAGTTTATTTTGTAATTTTTTTCATATCTTCAACTCAGTTGGTCTTTGTTGTTATGACTGCAGCAAAACAAGAAAATTTTGAAATTGACGTCAAATTATTCAAAAAATATACAGTGCTGTTTTTATTATTCGAGGAAAATGGCGTCACATACAATGCATACAAGTTGAACAATGATTAGTACACATATAAAATTATTAATTTTTTTGTATCGGACGCCTTAACGATGCGTTACACGCCTCACAATCCACCTCCGCGTCACACGCCACGGAATCCACCTCCTCCCCTTGTCATAAACCTGGCTTACAGGCATCGTCCACCGTCCGAGTACGGTGTGCTGTACCGTGAGAAGAGGGTGCGATTCATTCAGGGTACAACAGTTTATTATATTCTGTGCACTGCCGGTTGGTTTTAATCTGGCACAGGCTCTTCACGGTAGACTGAATTGTATACGCGCTGTGTGTCCTCCCACAACAATACTGTATGTGAGATTAACATGGCCATGGGCCTCAGTACCATATTCACACGTAGGTCAAGTTAAATAGTGAAATTATTAGAAAAGTAAATGTGTTACAAATGTGCTAGTTCTTACACATTTTAATGCATTAAAGAACGGAAAACAAAATAAATAATTTTAGTATTCACAAATGTTTACCTGGCACTTTTATTTCAACGTTAAGATACGGAACTATTTTCTCTCGGTTTCCAACTTTGCTGGGCCCATAACAGTCAGTATGTCCAATAAATATGTGCAGGTAGGTACAGTGAGATTTTTCTAAGGTTGATGGAAAAATTTCTCAAGTAACTGAACAGTATATATCAAAAGAACAACAACCGCTATGATATTCGTTTTCTTGACAGAAATATATTGACAACTTGATTGCAGTGAAGGTCGGTAAGCGGATGGTGGCGGAGAGGTAAGGATCTGAGCTAACTCTGTATTACCACGTGATTATCGCCAGTCGATACTTGGTTCACAAAGCTGTTGGAACTCGTAATTACGGTTTCCCCTCTTTGCCGGTATATAAATCAGCCTTCACGGTATTTATTTGCAATTCATAATATAATTTATGACCGTAAAGATCAATTCAATTTGATAGTTAGGACTGACGAAAGGAAAAGAGCGTATAGGAGTTAACTGGAGAAAGAACGTGGCATAACCAAAACCAACTCTCTACTCGTGTTCCGGGCACGAATTTTCTAATCTGCGTAGAACCAACTGAATTACAAATTAAAGTCAGTGCACAGTATCATCTTCAAATATTTCGAAATAATGCTTAAAATTGTATTAGTTAGGCCTTTAAAGACGGAATGCAGAAATATGTCTGAACTTTGTAATGAGAGACAAAGGTAAAACTGTTTGAGGCATGCTGCCCCATGCACAGCAAATCAGGCCAGATACGCGCCGCCTTCGACGGTAGATTCGAGGCCAGGAATTGTGCAGGGACCATACACTAATGAACTCGAGGTGAAGCAGGGAATGCACCCAAGCCTGAGGATTCTTCGAGTGCAAATGACATAGTGATAACGTAACACGGTTAGCAGTCATAGGAGCCATGACACAGGAGTACCAGTGAGTCGACGTTCTTGCCACGACTGGTAGGCGGGGCGTGAATTGTCGTGGAACGGAGAAGCACCTCACTTGCAAGACCAGCAATTAGTGATTTGAAATGAATTCTATTTTTGTTGTGCTGTGTAGGACGACAAACAGGATGTACAATGTTGTAGGGTGAAATAGTTCTACTAAGTTTCCCTAAGTGGGGAATTTGCATTTTACAAAGGAAAAATCATTTACCCAATACCTGATTTAACGTGTAAAATTAACACTTGGTATCTTGTCATCCATCAACATAATATCTGCACTCGTTTTAAGCATCGTATGTTCCAAATTTCCCTTCTAGCCCAGTCGCGGCTCGTGGGTTTCAGCACAGGTAGGACTGCACAGTACTGAATATTTGAGAGTGGGAGGGAGAGTGAGTTTAATAAACTATATGAAATTTTTTTTATTTTTAAGTTTGAAAATAAGCTTTAAAATATTCTAGGATTGTGCGAAAGTAACTTTTTGTTTAACAAAACAAAAAAGAAAAATATGTTGTTGGATTTCATAAAACCGGAAATATTATTATGATAACACAGCTTTAACGAATTTTTAACAAAAATCTTATAATTTTATTATTGTAAACTAAATTCTTGCACATAATCAATTTAAGTCAATTAAAATTGTGAAATCAAACTTGCTTTGTCTCATTACAGTATAACAATATGCTCCTAAATATTTCCTTAAAGTACATGTAAAATAATAGACATGAATGTATTGCATAAAGAAGCAATAAATGTTGTAATAAAATTCTTCAACGTAACAAAATAGCTTTTGCTAACATTTCAAGTCATGTTTTAAGTAATTATTTCAGTAACATTTTAGTAATAAACATAAACAAATGGATAGACAAACAAGAATTTTCATTGTTATTCACCTAAACCAACATTTGACAAGCACTAAGTATTCAGTGAACTTCCAATTTCCATTTCACTTAGATTTTCATAAGTACTTAGGAGTATTCAAAAATGATGGTGCATGGATAAATCAGCTTTACTTGTGCATCATCCTTTTTGAATAATATAGTATTAAAATTTTTTGTCACAAAAAGTTTTATTGATAAAATATTATTTTAACATGGTAATTTCCTTTCTCATCCCCGATTTTATGCTGTACCGATAAAATATTTAGGCCATTTTATTTTGTGATGTTTTAACCACAGATATGTGCAACATTACAAATAAGCAAATTAATTAAATAATTTAAAAATGGTTTTAACATACTTTTCATAAAAACAAAATAGAGCATTTTTTGAGTCACATACACACAGCCATTTGTGCTTATCATATACGTCACGATTAAATTTTCTTTCATTTGTATGCTGCCTTGTTGATGAAGGCTAATTAATTATTAAACCATTTGTTTTTAATTTATTTGTTATCCTCTAGTGATAATTGAGAAAAATAAATAGCTTGTAAACCCGTCACATTTATTCTGTTCATGTTAAATTAAATTCAAATATAGTGAAAGTAGCATAGCTACAAACCTCTAAATTCGTCACTTTACACCTGAAGTAATCACCAGTTTAACGACAGCAAAGCAATATAAACGAGCCCACCAGTTGCTCGTCCCACGATTGCCTTTAAAGGATGGTAGTCGTGCATCCCACGTGCGCGGGAAGAGGGTCACCCCCACCCCCTTTTTCTCCACCCCGTTCCGGTCACCAGCGTGCGCATGCGCTAGTTAAGGCCGGCCGGGCTGCCTCCTCCGCAGCACAGCCACGCCGCCCAGCCTAGCACGAGCGCTGTACAAGCTACTTTAACACGCGTTGCTCAGTCGAGGGATCGGCCTACGGTAGTTGGCAGAGTAGAAAGCTCGAAGCAATCATAATGTTTCTTTTAAATTGAGAGCAGCTACGACATTACAAATTGATTACTTTAATTCACAAATAATTCAAGGGGGCTGGCTGCAGCCCTGTAGCCCGATAACACGAACCGCCACTGCTATCTACCACCTTTGAAACCCGTTTATTCTATAAGCGCCCTGATAATGTCGCCGAAAAATCTTAACCTCCGTTAAGATTTCTGCTGCTCTGGTTAGGTACAAATCATGATTTATTATGGGAGAGTTTAGCATAGGGAATATTTCCGCCGCTAGGTGCGCAGTGTTCCAAAAGGTAACTTTTAATTAAAGTTTTAAGCTACGTGAATAATAAAAGAGAAATATTTTACTTAGTTCCGAAGTTATTTAATATTTTATTTATGAATATTACTATTATCCTGTGTTTTTAGCGTAGAAAATAGAGAAAATCTGGTAAACATGTGACACTTGTGCTTACCTAGTGGCGGAAATTTTTGGTTGCCAAATTTTTAACATTCATATCCCCAACCTGAGTAGAAGTAACCTAACCTCCGTATAAACTGTCGTGCTATACAGGATGAGTATAAAATAATACCCCAACTTTGAAGGTCTAAAACATCAAAACCAAACAACCTACAACCTTTATTGACCAATAAGCTGTTTGATTTTGATATTACATACTTTCAAATTTGGGGTATTATTTTACACTAACACTATAAATTCAAGCAGTCGAATTGAAAATGTGTTTTGTCGTGTCGTATCATGCTCGTCGGAGCCACGCGACTCCAGCAGCAGACGGACGTACGTAGTCTCTCGTTGGGGATCAAGGCGGTGTCAGACAGTGTGCGGCGACTCCGAGATACGGCAGTTGCGACGGGTTCATGACTTAGAATTCGCCGTAACACCCCGTTTAATCTCCCCATGTACATTAAACTTGTAAAACTCAGTTCATACTTGAACTATTTTAACAATTTTTTGTAACTGGCGTAATCTGTTTTTATGTTCTAAGCAGTGTTTTGAATTAATCTCCGATCCAATCGGTGATTACCATTTTCCCATTCAGCGTGATTTGCCCACTTGAGTTATTTTCTTAGTTCAAACGTATAGCAATATGGACCGTAGTAAATAAAATTAGCATTTCGATGCTAGATGCAGTCAAATGATTTTCGTGGCTAGAGGCTATAGGTTTTCCTTGGGGTTTGATATTTAGCAGCGCCGGAAAATTATGCTTACCTTATTTTTCGGTGAACATTTAGAACCATGTCGAAAACCGAGGCATCATCTCCACAATACAGGCAAGCTCATTGTAGACTATACGTGGCACACGATACTCTAGAATGAAAAGTCCTGATGAATGAGGCAGAAGTAGAGAAATATGTACTGTATTACGGGTTAATTTACACCGTCCGCCTGGTTGTGACAACCCTCATGTCTTTGCTGCCATTTTCACATATCCGATTTGTATTTTGGCGACATTGTACCCCATGTAATAGCAGACAAATTTTCTTGCCTAGGAATTATGCTTTGACGCTTTGGTGTCAAGGCATCTTTGGTGAACCTGGTGCTGAAAAAGACGTATTGGGCGTCAATCGCAAAATTTTGAATTTAGGACGTAATCAACTTGTGAAAACTGGTTCAGAACTATAAGTAGACCTCTGTAATAAACCTTCAACAAAAAAAACCAATAAAAAAGAAAATTATGTTTTTAGGTTATGTGGATTACGCTACAATGGCGGCGAAACTAACAACTTCCATGCGTGAATGAGAAATGGAGCATTCCGTNTTTAGGACGTAATCAACTTGTGAAAACTGGTTCAGAACTATAAGTAGACCTCTGTAATAAACCTTCAACAAAAAAAAAACCAATAAAAAAGAAAATTATGTTTTTAGGTTATGTGGATTACGCTACAATGGCGGCGAAACTAACAACTTCCATGCGTGAATGAGAAATGGAGCATTCCGTATTCACTGAATGCTATTACGTACTTCTATGCAGATGTGTCAATTTATGTTTCAGTTCTTTTATTGTTATGTATTTTTTTGTAACCTACGTTTAATGTCGACACGTTATTACAAAGAAAAGGTAGAAGAGGTCTTACACACTAAACCTTAACTTAACCTAAAAACAGTTCACGCATAAATGCTTTACCAAAGGTTCGAACCCAGAACCCTTCACTCTGCAAGCCGATGTTCCAATCATCTACGCTACGAAGGTGAGAAAGTTTAAATTAAGCTGCAACCCCTGCGAGCGCAATCAATCGCCACGCAACTGTGGTGGCGCAGCGCGTAATTCGATCGCTGAGGAGGTCGTGATCGGCTCATACTGTTAGGCAAATTACCTCCCGACGGACCGTGTAATCACTGATGGCTGTCGCGGCCGCCACCAGGAGCGCTGCTGAGCCGACCGGACACCCAGGGTGACGTCGTACCCTTCACTGCGGGGGCGGCAGGAGCTAGTAACTATAGTCCATTCACGGTTACTTCCAACTTTTCTGAAGCCCTGCCGAAGTTCTACTTCCGGCATATTCCCCCGCTTCATGCAAACAAAGCTTAACCGAGTCTAGAAAATTACACCCACGGGAAAACGCACTGCATTCGTGCGCACGCTGTGTGATAATATTTTGTATAAGAACTACTAGGCATTACCAACATACATTTTTTCTCTCTGTTTTTAATAGTATTAATTATAAATGGAATTTTATAATTTATAGATAAAATATAAGTAGAAGTTCAATTTAACCAAAAATGTGCACTTTTATGTTAACACAAGTATAAAACGCTCGTGATACATGACATATTAAGTAAACAACCAAAGACGGCATACATGGAGTGATTTTTGAAAGGTTCAATTCGAAGAGTTTAAAGAAACCGTGAATAGACATTACAGTACAGCAACTGTTCCCGAGGTGTAGTTGCACTCGGCACTAATGGCTGTTCAAGACTGCCGACACAGAGGCGCACCGCGTCTTTCATAGCTAAGATGACCTGTCCCAAAAGGTTATTCGCATCTCGAGTCGCGCCGATGGAGGTGATGACCAGAAAATTCGCGCAATGGCTCCCACGTCGTTGACTCTTCCAGCAGGCGGGAGTGACGTCAGTTCCGCAAGCGATAACCAGGCATGTGTGGTGGCTCTCCCTTCCCCTCCAGCGGCCACCGATGACGTCGTTGGGTAGGGACAACCACTGAACTTCTTGGGGCGGGAGGGGGGTGAGGTGAATCGGCCTGCGCGGTGAAGTGGCCACTTGCAACGATATATAAGCAGTTACTGATAGGAACACTTTTCGTATTTTATTTCGGATGTGTTCAGTCTATTGTGAACCAATTATGGCAGCCGTACGACCAGCCGGTATATTTTGACTGCTGACATTGACATGTGCCAGCAAATACCGTTCATGAATCTCTATAAGGGTTTTTCGCGGGGATCTCCCGTTTCCCCCGCCCTTGCATTCCAGCGCTTCTCCATACTCACCTCACGTCACCCTCGTCGGCTCTCAAGACGTCACTGCTAAGAGCCGCCCGAATAATTCCACTCCATTAATCTCTGTGGTGGTCACGTTCTGTTGCTCATTATTAAAATCATGCGCGAAGTTATTTGTTTACACGCACAGGATCTGGCCGACCGACATTCAGCTGTCAAACTGCTGAAAATTATATATTTTTTGTACCCTTACTGCTGCCCGTATATTCTGTCAAAAAAATTTCAAGAAGTCTAATTTAACATTATTATTTCTCTATATACATTTATTTTCTCTTAAATGAGCTCGGAGACTTGAGTGCAATAGTTAGATACCAGATATTTCAATTTTTATTGTGGTAATGGAATTAAAAGTTGTTTCAATATATTTTTCAAACTTTACGTCTTGATCTATATTTGAATAGAGCAAAAATCTTTTTATAATGTAACCACGATGAAAAATTTTCTTTTAAATGAAAAACTCATTCCAGTTTATATTTTTACTAGGCAGGTACTTTATTTTTCGACTACAAAAGGAAAATATCCATACAGTTTTCTGGATAAGTATATCCATAACATAAAAAAAGGGGGTGTAGTAATTTTAATACCTCCTTCTGCTCATTGGTTACTGACGGCAATGCCTCCCAAGTCCGAAATTTCCGCATAAGAGAAACGTAGTGTACATTACTGAAGGCCATTTCACTCGATCGTATATTTTATTGAATTCAACTAATTGAATTCAAATTATTGAATACAGAAAGTGTTCATATTCTCTTCAACGGATTGAATCCAATAGTAATTGAATTATTACTTAGAAGTGTTGAAAGTTTTTTGTAAATATTTCAGTTTATAAAATCAGAATTAATTTCAGTAATTTTTTATTTTAAAACCTTTACAAACCACGCACTATGTAAAAATAATTTGTTAAAACCAAAAGAAACTTCTTTTTCTAAAATTATGTATTTACTTTGCATGAAATAAATATATGCAAACATTTTATAGCTGAAATTCTTATAAATTACTATATTAAGGAACTAAACATTATTTTTATAATTTTTAAATAATTCGGAGTGCCAGTTAAAACTTTGATTCATGGAGATGTAGAACTTACTCGAAACGAAAATTTTTGAAAAAATTTGAGTTAATCAAAGACTTGAAAGACAAAATGGCCGTGATTATGACGTCCGAGTGACATCACGCAGCATTCAAGGAATTGAATTCAATGAATGTGAAGTAAATTTGAAGTGGTCTTTGATCGTGTGAAAGGACCTTTAATCGTTCCGTCGCTTCTCCAGTGTAGGCGGTCGCGTCACTTAGCCCTCCAAAGGTTGGCGGCCATCTTACGTGGGCATTCATCCCGAGGGCCTTCGCTCCGATTGGTATCAACTTACCCTCATGGGTGCTCCTAGCCGCACGGCATTTACATTTTAACGCTGAGTGCAATTTATTGATTGTGCCTAATGCATATACACGGAGAGCGGCTTCAGTTTGCTCGGACTGGAATCACATATTCACGGAAGCCGTCGCTACAATTGGGATCACTTTAATCTCCCCCTTCCACCCAACAACAATCCGAAATATATCGCATGATATTGAGACGGGGCGTCTCATTTTCGTCAAATTTTCCACCTGCCAGCTACATACAGCCAGCCTAGCAACGCGTCTAAAATATTTATTATCAACTCCTGTATTTCTGCCAACTTTTGCGAAGTTTTACATGAAGCTTTTGATACCTTTTGATGGGAAAACACCGCGTCGTTTTCCTGCGCTTCTCTGGGCAAGGCAGCCATGGTGGCGGGTCAAGTTGGGACAGCACCGACAGTGGAGACGCCTCCCATTGTATTCATGTCACGCACAGAGCTATACTGCCGGCGTGGCGAAGAGTCTCCATGCTCGCCGCCTAGCAGTGCTAGTTTCACCATGATATGTTGGAGCGTTGTCATACGGAATTGCCGCAGCGGGGCATGTGGTGATATTAACACGAAAAATACACTATTTTCTTTTATTTAAGCTCTCTGATAAACTAAATCAAAAACATAATGTTTTAAGACCCTGACTGAGGAAAGGAGCTATGTTTTTGGTGCTATATAAGCCAGGGTAAGCTGAAGGCTCATTGAGAAGCAGCTTCTGGACTTCATATTGAGATAAGTATTATCAGACTCTTCCGGTCATGGATTTAAAAGGGAACCTTTGGGAGCCCTCAGTAGTTTGAAAATAACGTTTGTAAAGGTTTTTTCTGAAATAGTTCGCTCTTTTTATAGATACCTTTAATTGTAAATGGCTGTACGTGTGTTTTAAAATAATCACTGCATGCCAAAGTATTTTACTATAAAAATTGTAGACTATATTATTATTCAGGAGTGATCTTCGCTGTTTTTTATAATTGTCATAGAAACTTTATTGTATGGCATCCAATTGTTTCGTATATAAAAAATATATTTTCTTAACAAAACAATACTGTTTATTTATTTTAAGACATGCAACAAAAAAAAATTATACTCTGCTGAAAAGAAAATACTGTCATTAAGAGCTGTTTTAGAAAGTCTAGCTTTGCTCCTTTGTGTCGCCCTGGTTAGTGCTACAGGGCGTAAGAATATTAGTATTAAAATAAATTTTCTCCTTTTAACAAAACACCTTACCACTAATAAACAAATATTATTATAAGTACATTTATTAGAATTTCTTACAATATTTTTGCTTTACATAACATCCGCATTTCAACAATTATGTTGAACTTTGGCGATTATGCTACAAAAAAGCTGTTCTTTCAGAGATATGACAGCTTCGCCGCTTGTCTCACTGGTTAACTAAGATTTAGACGACTGGTCCGAGCAATGGAATTATCTTGGGTAAAAGCACACTCAGAAAGACCTCCGGCATAATTTGGTAGATAAAATTAAGGCAGACGTGGTTGTTTCATGAAACGCTGGGCAGTGAAAAAGAACAGTTTACTATAAATTGACGTGAGTAGTAGGGTTATGGCGAGTTTGCCCCTGGGTACTGGGTTCTGGATCCAGATCCGTCCGCCATCTTGGTAGGCGCGAAGGGCAGCCAAATTGGTAGGTGTAGTCCGCCATCTTGGTAGATGAAACATCCACCATCCGCCAAATTGGTAGGCGCGGTCAGTGGCCATATTGGTCGGTGCAGTCCACCATCTTGGTAGGCATCACAGCAAGGGTAGCCATGTTGGATGTTCGTCCCCCCGACATTCCAAGAAATTAGTTTAATAAATATTATTCTAATAAAAATATTTTAATAAAAATTATTTTAATAAAAATTAAAATAATAACACTCGCCAGTATCCATCTCCTTACCACCGCATCACTCACCATCACACCTATCACCACTCCTAACACCTTCAACAACCCAGTGTCCTCTGATTTAAACCTTGACACATGACATTGACCCCTGACCTTGATCTCGACTCCTGACTGTGACCAATGACTTTGACCTTGAATAATGACCTTGACCCTGACCTTGACACATGACCTCGACCTTGAACCACGACCCTTTACTATTAACTTGACCCTTGACCTTGAACCATGACCTTGGCCTTGGCTACTGTGACCTTTAAATTAAAAATCGAAGAACATATGTTACCCCACTTCACAACCCTAACCAACACCCCCATTGGCCTTATTTAACAGAAATTATCCCTTTCCCATACCAATCAATGTTATATGCCTATTGGCCACTAAATTACTACTTTAACACATTTTGTCAGTAGTATACACTAAATAAAGTGCTAGTTATTTCATTTTTAGCATCTACCACCAGAGAGTTCCAATGTCGTCCACTTCCGAACATTTGTTGACGACTCTTAACATAAAGTATTTACTAATAATATTTTAATAGAAAAATATTGAAAACAAATTTTACAACAATTTTAAAACTCAAGGAACATGTAATATTAGAACCCCTATCCACACAGTCAACACCCCATCCTCCATTTTTTTTTTACAAAATATATGAACATTAATACCCCTCGCTCGTCCCACCACCCTCACCACATCCTCTCAGTTGACGAACTTAAAAATAAACAGTCATCGGCTCTAAATACTGATGATGACCATGCGACTCCTACAAAGAAAAGTAAACTTGATATTGAGGTTAAAACAGGAGGTAAATATGATCATGAAGACACCATTGATGATAATGATTATGAAGACATTGTTGATGAAGTATCTGATCAGAAGGATAATGATTCTCTCGATGTCTCCACAAATTTAACCAACTAGTTTCCTTCGACAAGTGGTGTGAAGAAGGCAGATGTCGTCAAGAACGCTCGTTCATTTGCTGCAACGAGAGAAGTGGAGATGGCAGAAGACGCTGAGAATACATAATACATGTTTACCGAAGACCCCAATTAAGTTGTTAATAGACTCAGATATTTGATTGCTTTGCAACAAGTTGGAGATTTATCGTATATTAACGAGATATCTTCTGTCATTACTGAACTGCAGGATCGGTGTTATATAATATGAGACTGTTGGCTACTATCCATGATCTGCAAACGTCTGAGATCTCGAAGATCTGAACAACGTACCCATCTGTGGAGGATTCTACACCGCGGAGATCCAGCCGAGGAAGTTTCCAGATATGTATTTGGTCGAGGTGCTGAAACGAGGTAACGGAAGGGCGTATGTCAAGTGGCGGGGTTACCCTGCCTGCTTTAATTCCTGGATCGCTGAAGCGAGCATCGACTGGTGAACTCGCTGAGAAAGGGAACGATGTATATCAAAACTTTTCTTCAAGGGTATATGTATTTCCTCGTGTCATTTTAAATAAATTTAAAAAAATTCTGTGTTTTATTAATTTTAATCAAGATTGACCTTAGAATTTTAACTATTATTAGTGAAATAGTAAATGCTTTATGTCTGGAGTCGCCAAACAAAATTGTAAATGGACCTCATGGGAGCTCTCTGGTTGTAGATACTAAAAAAATTAATAACTAGCAAACTATATAGTGCCCAATACTGGCCAAATATGTTAGTCTTAATTTAGTGGCCAATGGGCAGTTATGATTTATTGGTATGTGTGAAATGACAATTTTTGTTATGTAAAGTCAATGATTAATTTTTGTGGTGGTGTGGGTGAGGGGTTGGTGGTGGAGGGTAGAGCAAGGGAAGGGTGGTATATTATTAAATGTTACTAGATTTTTAATATTTCTTCGTTTTTTTTTATATTAGGAGGAGGAGGGTGTGAGTGAGGATGGTGGGATATGTGCGAGGTTAACAATGTATGTTCTTCAATTTTTAGAATCAATTTTTTTTGTTATTTTTTTAAATTTTATAACAATAGTCTGGATATAGGTTAGGAGAGGGGGTGAGATGTGGTTGGTGGGATGAGTGAGAGGTAGGAAAGGGTAACATTTTGTGTTCTTCAATTTTTTAGAATTTTGGGGGGATCGGTGAATGTGGCGGTCGATGCTTTTCGGGATGGTTAGGAGTTTTTATGGGGAAGGGGGTGGCTAAATGAACAAGGGGACGGTATCCAAATTACATTTTCCTCAATTTTTTTAATTTTTTTTTTGCTAATTTTTTGGATTTAAATATTATCAGTAAATGCTTTATGATTTTAGTTGCCATAAAAAGTTTATAAATGGACTATATGGAAACACACTGGTGGTAGATGCTAAAAAAGAAATAACTTACACTTTCTTTAGTGTCCAATACTGGAAAAATATGCATTAAAGACGTAATTTAGTGGCCAATAGGCATATACCATTGATTGGTATGGGTGAAGGGATCATTTCTGTTATGTAAGGCTAATGGGAGTGTTGGTTAGGGTTGTGGTGTGGGGTAGCATCTGTTATTCAATTTTAATTTCAAGGTCACAGGGGTCAAGATCATGGTTTAAGGTAAAGGTCATGTGTCAACGTTAGGGGTCAATATAATGGTTCGAGGTCAATGTCATGGTTCAAGGTCAATGTCATGGGTGAAGGTCAAGATTAGAGGCCAAGGTCAATATCTAGGTCATGTATTAATGTCAAGATCACGGGTCATTGGAGTTTTGAAGGGTTTAGGAGTAGAGAGTGGATGGGTTATGATGGGTGTTAAGTATTTATAATTTTTTATTGATATGTTTTTTTTATTAAATTATTTTTATAAGAATAATTACTATTACACTAATTTTTAGGAATGTTCGGGGAACGAACATCCAACATGGCTGTCCTGGCTGTGATGCCTATGAAGATGGTGGACAGCACCGACCTATATGGCAGCTGGCCGCGCCTACCAATATGGCGGACGGTGTCTTTGACGCCTACCAAGATGGTGGATGGTACCAACCTATATGGCCGCCTTTCGCGCCAACCAAGATGGTGGACGGATCCGGATTCAGAACACAGAATCAATTCGCTAAACTCGCGGTGACCCTACCATTGCTGTGAACATTCACGTTGTCACCCCCTTCCCGCCAAAGTACACTGAAGAGCCAAAAAAACTGGTATACCTGCCTAATATCGTGTAGGGTACCCGAGAGCACGCAGTAGTGCCACAAAACCACGTGGCATGGGCTCGACTAATGTCTGAAGGTATGCAGGACGCAATCCACACCTTGAATCCTGCAGGGCAGTCCACAAATCCATAGGAGTGCGAGACGGTAGAGATCTCTTCTGAACAGCACGTTGCAAGGCATCCCAGATATGCTCAATAATGTTCATGTCTGGTGATTTAGGTGGCCAATGGAAGTGTCTAAAGTCAGAAGAGTGTTCCTGGAGCCACCCGGTAGGAACTCTCGACGTGTGGGGTGTCGCATTGTCCTGCTGGAATTTTCCACGTCCGTCGGAATGCACAATGGATATGAATGGGTGCAGGTGATCGGACAGGATGCTTACGCATCTGTCACCTGTAAGAGTCGTATATAGACGTATCAGGGGTCCCATTTCACGCCAACTGCACACGCTCCATACCATGACACAGCCTCCACCAGCTTGAACAGTCCCCTGTTGACGTGTAGGGTCCATGGATTCATGAGGATGTCTCCATACCCGTACACGTCCATCCAACCCGATACAATTGGAAACGAGACCCGTCAGACCAGGCAACGTGTTTCCAGTCATCAACAGTTCAATGGCGATGTTGGCGTGCCCAGGTGAGGCGTAAAGATTTGTGTCATGCAGTCAACAATGGTACACGAGTGGACCTTCGGCTCCGAAAGACCATATCAATGATGGTCCGTTGAAAAGTTCGCATACTGGTACTTGTTGATGCCCCAGCATTGAAATATGCGCCAATTTGAGAAAGGGTTTGCACGTCTTTCACGTTTAATGATTCTCGTCAGTCGTCGTTTGTCCCGTTCGTTCACGATATTTTTCCGGCCACAGCGATGTCGCAGATTTGATGTTTTATCGGATTCCCGATATTCATGGTACACTCGTGAAATGGTCGTACGCGAAAATCCAAATGTTATCGCTACCTCGGAGATGCTATGTCCCATCTCTCGTGCGCCGACTATAACACCACGTTCAAACTCACTGAAATCTTGATAACCTGCCATTGTAGCAGCAGTAACCGATCTAGCAACTTTGCCAGGCGCTTTTTGTCTTATATAGGCTCTGCCGACCGCATCGCGTTACTCTGATTGGTTCCATACCTCTGTTATTTGCATACGCACGCCTATACCAGTTTTTTTTTTTGGCTCTTCAGTGTATTTGCGCTTACAATTGTACAGTTTTTTGTAGAAAATTATTTAAAAATAATTTTTGCGAACTAATATTTTCCCCTAAATATCACGCCATGTTTGACTTACGTTTTCTAACGTTTCGCTTTTCTTAGGAAAATTATCAATATTGGGAGACCTTAAAAAAAATACGTAGATGAGACTGAGAAGAGTATTTCGTCCTTATGCTNAGGAAAATTATCAATATTGGGAGACCTTAAAAAAAATACGTAGATGAGACTGAGAAGAGTATTTCGTCCTTATGCTTGCCACTGTGTTGCATGTCGTCTATAATAGGGGGCATAGAAGGGGATTTTTTTCTATTGAAACTACAGTAATGCCTAAATACTTTTCACGCGTGCATGCGAGAGCAACAGACAGACTCTCGCCGTGTTTTCGTGTCGCAGACGTCACGGCACGTATATAACGTAAATATAGTCATAACATTAGTGGTAAACTGCGTGATTAAGTTTGTTTTGCGATAGCCGTTGTTGCGAATTGTACTACTACTTTACCAGTGTACTGAAAAATGAATGCGGAAATACACAAAAGCGATAGTCTGCTGTTCGACCATACGCTTTTGTATGAGTGATACGTCAAGCCCGGCGTACCAAATGCTCTCTGCTTTGCATAATTATCTGCATCGACAGCTCTGCAAAAGCGAGTTGTGCGTACATACAGGCTAATTAAAAATGNCATAATTATCTGCATCGACAGCTCTGCAAAAGCGAGTTGTGCGTACATACAGGCTAATTAAAAATGGGGCCCATGATACGCCAGCAAATTATTACAGAAATTATCATTCCTGTATAAGGCCATCAGAAAGCTCCCAAACAACGGCAAAAAAATTTAGGCGAAGTTCTAAACAATTTTGTTTAAATAATGATTGTAATTACAAAGATTTTAGCTCAGAAACGTTTACCGCCGCAGTATTGCGACAAATATTACAATCGAAAGCGTAGGTACAGTTATTTTAGCATCAAACTTCATGACATGTGATCTTTTTTTTTTTCAGCCTGCTTTAATTAGAGGGGTTAAGATCGCCATTTTTTTTCAAACAGAGGGGTCTATTCATATTTTCACAGTAAAATATTAAAATAATATGCAAGCGAAATATCAGCGTATACCACGAAATCAGCTACACGTGCTAGCAAAAATACCTCATTTGCTAGGAATATGTCGGAAAATCCTTTATTAGTCCCCACCTGTCGTCCAACTTACCAAAAAGCAGCAAGACCAAATAGGTAATATTTCGTAGCACGCAGTAGCCAATCAGACAGAAACTCGTACAGCCAATCAGCGACCGTAAACGCTTGCATCAAAGGAACCTTTACGACGCTGCGCTTCTTTGTGTACCGACCAATACTGTGTTTGCACTGTGGCATAACATCAGACATCCGGCTAGATCGCGGCTACCCTCGTGTCTGCACAGTTTTTTTTCTTACTATGTGTGTGTATGTATATATATAGTGCTGTTAAAATTAAATCTGCAGGTGTAATTGGCAAGCAACTTATTACACCTTTTCTTGAAATACAGATAACGAAAAGTCCGTGATCGCCAACACACCACATTAATTTGCCAAGTATGTTGGATCGGCGACAGTTCAAGTCCCTCTCCTTCCTGCTCCCCTTCCACCTCAACGACGATACTCCAAATTGCCTGAGCACCGAGTCGATTATCCGTGTTTCGAAATCTACTATAATCAGGACTTCGCGTTGTTTTTTGAATTCTGTACAGGACCATGCGACGCAAAGCCCGAATTTCGACTTTTTTTTAAAGATTTAATATTATTAACAAAACTAAATATAGGAAACTAGAACCATTTTATGCTGTATGGCCGGCTGTGCAAACTATTTGAACGGGAAACTTGAAATTTAAATAATGACTGCGGACATATATGACATAGCGTCAGATGTACCTGAGATGGTGTACATCTGACGTTATCACCCACGAGCCAAGTATTTACCATTTTCAAAACGTTATGGAAATGGATCGCCCCTGGTTGAAACGAAAGTAAGCATTAGTCTGCTGCATGATACTCGTTCCAAGTTTAATGGAATCAATTCCCCTCGTTCGCCAAAATTGTGTGCAGAATTTTAGTAATAATAATTTTATTGAATAAATTTATTAATAGTTTTTAGTGTAGCCTATTTACAATTAGCACATAAGAAAAGTAGTTTCATGAATGCATTGGTTAGTGGCCAAAACATATTTTGGTACCAATAATCCAGTAGAGAAAATTTATATATATAAAAGAACGCCACTCTACATTATTTTTGTGACTCTACCATAAAATGACACGGTCCTTGCTGAGTCCAGTGTTGAACGCAACAGGGCAAAAGAAGTGCTCCGCATTCCCGTGTTTTTACGTACAGGCGATGAACCATTTATTCAGCGTCCCAATGACGCACTTAGTGCTCTCCCTCCTCCTTTAGTTCTTAACCCCAAACAGCTTCACTCTAAATTCTAATCAGTAAAAAAACCACTGATTATCAGTGAAATTCAACTACTCGAATCAGTAAAAATCGCTCCATTTAGAATCGGTGGAAACCACTGATTTGTTTCAGTGAAACAATTTCACTGATAGAATAAGTGACTGCCATAACTGCGTGCGGCAAATTAAATATAGCATTTCATTGAATTTAGCCAAACAACTTCGAGAAATAAACATATTCCGATCGTTTCTATTTATCTTGAGCAATTTACCGTAATTTAAAAAAGGAGAAAACATTTACGGATGCTCGGGATTGAACTCACGCCATTCCCAATACGCATTATTAAACATTTACCTTACCTACTGAGCTATGAGGTTAACGTTGACGATAAAGAGCGAAATATTTACTATAGCCATTCATCTAAAATGTGTAGTTTTAATTTGTTTTTGTTTTTAGTATAATTGGTACCGTTATGATTGTTGAAAAAAAATGGTACGTATGAATGCACTCACTTCACCACATTAAATGCAATTTCAATTTTCAAACCGAGTGCTGTGATGATTACGTTAAAACGAAATGAAAGACGTAAAAACGGAATGAAAGGCGGAATGTCCATGTAACCTAATAAACTGGTGTTTTAAAAGACGAAACTCACATTTTAGAAAGTATTTTTATTGGTTTTATTAGTTTATGCATTATTTAATTTTATACGCGTTCTTTAACGGCTATTTTGTAAACATTGTTTAACTGAGCCATCAGTCAAAACACAAATCACTAAAAAAATGGTTGATGAATTAGTGGGAAATGTCACTGTATCAACAAGTGAAGGAAAACAGGCAATTTTTCACTAATTAATCAGTTAAACTCACTGAAGTGACAATTGAATCAGTCAGATACTGACTAAACTGATTGAAACAGTGAAGTTATCACTGATTCACATTTAGAGTGTACAGGCATGTAAACCGCTCCAGATAGTCGATGATTTCAAGTAAACGTATAAAGTGCCTCCAGCTAGGCAACATGCCTTTGTGGACCCATCACCTGCATTCCTGTATTCCTCATTCGTTATACTCCCGACATGAAACAGTGAACTGCGAACATACGACGCTCATTAAAACTCTGTTTACCTGCCATAAAAATCTCCTGCATACGTCCGTTACTGTCATTTGTTAGCTGTATGAATACATCGATGGGATAAATTTTTAAAGAGAATTACTCCTATGTACGATGTCGCTGGTCTGCGGGTTTTCTCGGGGATCTTCCGTTTCCCCTGCCCTTTCATTCCGGTGCTGCTCCAAACTCACCCCAATCACCTTAATCGGCTCTCAAGACCTCGCTGTTAAGAGCCGCCCAAATCTCTTCACTCACTCGCTCACTCCAATGGACGAATTTTAAACGGCTACTGTAATATTTTGAAGTTGACGAATTATTAATCGTAATCTCAATGTGTTCTATTTCCGCCAACCGTATTTTCAATATTCGTATTAATAATTACTCTGTAAGCAGTGTACAATCCACAGAATTTGTGCTGTTAAAATAAATTCGTCTTTTGACTTTTATGTTAGGTCAAAGATACACACAAGGAAAAAAAAGAAACCGTAAGCAGGGATTTTGACATTGCCCAGTTAATTGCGAATTAACTTACACAATCGTAACCTAATTACGGAGCGGTCACTGTAGAAGCTCTTGAATAAAATAGTAAATGCTTCTTCGACACTTGTAAAAAAATTCATGTTTCACTTCGATTTTTTTTGCACTGGCAGACTAAACAGAATACTATTTCAATTATTCTAGTGGGCTCCCAACCATAGACTTAGATGGGGTAGGCCGATTTTCGTATTTTACGCATGTTTCCGAGCACTGTCTCGAGGAATGCCAAAAGAACAATCACATGCATTCACGTGTTTCAGAAATTATGTTCCGTTTGTTTACATTTGATTTCACAACAGATCCGCGCTTTCGCGTTTGGGAGGGTGGGACTACATTATGCGTTATTCGAATAGGATAGTGTATTTCTGTTATTTTATTACGTCGTGTTTGCGTTATAATCTTGTCAAAAAAATGTGTACCAGCAGATTAAAACATTTATTTATGTAAACGGCATGGTAATCTTAATGGGGATGGGGGCCGTGGCGATGAGGTCGTTAGACCACTCTCCTCCCATCCAAGTGAACCTGATTCGATTTCCGGCGGGGTCGTTCCCGGATTTTCGTGCCAGTTGATGCCACTGGTCTGCGGGTTTTCTTGGGAATCTCCCGTTTCCCCCGCCCTTTCATTCCGGCGCTGCTCCAAACTCACCTCAATCACCCTCATCGGCTCTCAAGACCTCGATGTTAAGAACCGCCCAAATCTCTCCACTCAATTAGTGGAGGCCACGTGCTTTTGACAGTTATTTAGGGAGGAGCGCAGTTCAATGTTGAATCACGGATAGAGGTTACTGGGCATCTGGTACGCGCACTCTATCTCACATTCGCTCTACGCTCAGAACAATTTCTCGGCGCTCATTAAAGGAAGCAGTCACGCGAGAGTAGGCGCGCGGGCCGGCCTCTTTGCCACACGAGCGTAAAAGGGTTTCCATGACTGGAAATTTAAGCAGTGAGCAAAATTATTAGACAGTGAGCAATAACCTCACAAACATTTTGCATACACAACATCGATTTATTTATATTCGTCTGCTGCTAAAAACGACTAAAAATAAAATCCTACTAAATGAACTTGTTTCAACTTAAATTCAAGCAACACACCTTAAAGATGTGTTTTTATTGCATACTTCATTTCTGTTAGGATAGTCTATTGCTCTCTGCCAAATCCTACCGCTGTCTTCATAAGTTTTCCGACGTGTAAACCTTTTTATAATTAACTTGGCTTGCAGGTCACCGAGGATCCGATACTGTTCAAGTTGCACTGACTCGACATCGCAGTCGGTGTCGGAGCGAATGTTTGGCAGCCTCCAAAAGTTCTCCTCTTCTATCGTTCACCCCATCTACTAATTCACGGAGGCGCCGCCCTCCGATTGGGCGAGCAACCGCTCGAATGACATCTCGTTAAAATGACTTCGTGTTTTCGGGAGAAAGTGAGGGGATGTTTCTCCCTTACTGCAGGGTGGGATGGGTCGCCGTGCTGAAGGAGGAGATTACAGCAAATATACCTCGTTGATTTGTTTTCTAACAGTCTGTCACCAGCGATGGGATAGGGTATTTAGAGTCGAATTTGACCAATACACGCCGACCAACGAGTGTAGAGTTGGGACGTCGTCGTACGGCACAAGGAGCAGTGAGTTGTAATCCTTTGTAAGGTATGGTTGTGTGTGTCTTTATAGACGAAATTCAGATTTAGATATTGATAGCTTTTCACGCTGTTTAGGTTTCAGTTTAATTTACGCTATAGATTTTGGCTACAATAAGCGCGCTGCTCATTTATTAATACGTACTTTGACACAGAAAAACCTACTGTTGAAAGGAACATAATTCTGCTAGCTGTAATATGAATTTCAAGAAAAGATGTAATAAGTTGCTTGCTAATTACATCTGCAGATTTAATTTTAACAGCACTATATACATACATTCACACCCATAGTAAGAAAAAACTGTGCATACACGAGGGTAGCCGCGGTCTAGCCGGATGTCTGATGTTATGCTACAGCGCAAACACAGTATTGGTCGGTACACAAAGAAGCGCAGCGTCGTGGTGGTTCCTTTGATGCAAGCGTTTACGGTCGCTGATTGGCTGTACGAGTTTTATATATCTGTTATATTACACGCAAATGCTGCCGTACTTCCTTAATATGCACCTTTACCAAATTCTCGCCCATGAAGTCCAGTCATACATTAGCTTATATGAATAAAGAAATAAAGTTTATGACTACGATATTTAGGAGTCTATACATGTTATAAAACTCAACATCTTTCTGTCTGTCTGTTAGTGCGCTTATCACTCGAGAACCACATATCCAGTTTACGTGTTTTTTTTTTATTCGTAGGTATGTTCTCTGGCCATGTTTTAGTATGTATTTTGTTACTTAAAGTAGCATAAGGAATAAGCAGTGACGATAATTGTGAATTAAGTCGGAAAAAAGGTTGCTGCAAGTGCGATCTCTTGCAATGCGCTGTCTAAACCGTTAAAGATGGAACAATATTACGTAGTAAAGAATTGTGTAGAATAAAAAGACATAAAAAAACTCCACGGTAGCATATATCTATCTATAACAGAGAAATACTAATAAGCGTTTTTAACATTTAATTTCTCAGACGTCCAAAGAATCACAACCAAGCCTCTTATATGGTTCCAAGAGCGTGCTATCTTAACATCAAAAAATGAAATCGTCGAAAATATCAATAAAACGATCCTGAACATGATTAAATCACCCTCCCAAACGTACATGTCTGTGGACACTGTTGTTGAAGAAGAAGACGCAGTCCACTATCCGACTGAATTCTTGAATTCCCTTAATCCATCAGGTTTGCCTGTTCACGCTCTTACTGTAAAAATTGGCGCACCAATCATGTTATTGCAAAACATAAGCCCTCCAAAATTGCTCAATGGCACTCGCCTACAAGTAAATTGTTTGAGAGATTATGTTATGGAAGCAACTATTATGAGCGGCACTGGTACTGGCGAAAAAGTTTTTAATACACACAATACCCATGATTCCAACGGATTTACCTTTCCAGTTTAAGCGTCTCCAATTTCCAATCAGGGTTTGTTTTGCTATGACTATAAATAAGCTACAAGGCCAAACCCTCGAAAGTAGCGCTTGAGTTGACCTCCGACAGCCACGCTTTCCACATGGACAATTATATGTCGCATGTTCGCGTGTAAGTTGCAGTAGCAGTTTGTATTTACTTGTGCCCAATAAAAAAACGAGAAATGTTGTGTACAAAGAGGCCCTGCGATAAAATACATGTCTTTGTATTAGAAAAAGAAAAAATCAACAAATGACTTCATGCAAAATATTAAAATGTAAAAATAAAAGCATGTTTAAATTTAAAATATTTGTGTAATGATTATTTATCTCATAATTAACACTAAGTAAAACTGGACTTTATTTTTAAAAAAAAACCTAAACAATAATTCTGTGGTCCACGCGAGTGGAGCCGCGGGCACGACTAGTGTGTGTGTGTATGTGTGTGTGTGTATATATATATATATATATATATATATATATATATATGTGTGTGTGTGTGTGTATATATATATGGTTTCGGGAACAAGCAATTCTTCTAATATAAATATTTTTTATTATACTTAGTTTAATAAAAAAGTACATTATGAAAACCATCATCTTCCCATAGAAAACCATTTTATATTCAGTATGTATTGCCTCAACATACATAAACTTTTTCCCGCACTAATGTATGTATGGCAGGCCTACATATGAACCTCACCAATATTTCAACAGAAGTGTTGTGATAAAAATAGTTGTTTTGGATTGCAAAATATGTAACACTGAAGATTATTGTGCTGTCTTTAAAGTTAAGTGGCTTTCTTAGACTCCGTCTGAGAGCACAGAGTGATAAGCGGTACGCTCGTAAATTATTTTACGTCTCGGCGTTTTCTTCTTTCGGAGAGACGTAAACAAAAAAAAACCCTTGAAACCACATTAGATTTTAAAAATGTTTGCCTTGAATACCCATACATGAAATTATATTTTACAAAATGTGAATAACAAACACACATTACATGTCACTGATTATCGCACTGCGCCTATCATACCGTAGTATTTTATGCAATCGTTGTTTATGTATATTTATCCTTTGGAATAAAATAAAAATACATACCTTTACGAAAAAAAACTCTCCGTATAGTGCTTTTTCTGGGCAGAGGAAGACATACCTTAGGGAATCTCTCGCTGTACGTTGGCGCAGTGTGGACCAAACACCATGAAGCAACGAAAGGTGTATGAGTGGGTAAATCGCTATGGAAGTGAAGTACAAGCGACATCTTATCCCGGTCGGTCATCAACACTGCGAACGAAAGATCACATCTAGAGGGCGAATGTGTTGATCAAGGAAGACCGACGAATCCCTCTGGCAAAAGTGGCGGCAAGTGCAGCTCGGGTAGTGAGGTCCAGCAAGCGGTGCAGACCTAGCTTCGGGAGCATCCGGAACTCTCTTAGGAAGCGGTAGGGCAGCTCGATGAACGATACAATTGCATGCATCCGTTCGCAGGGAGACTATGTGGAAAAGTGAAGAGTACATTTTTCTCAGTATCAGCGGAAATAAATGTATTAAATAGAAATCTCCTTTCAGTTTTCGTTCACCCTTGTTTATTCTATTTCTGTAATCTTACATTCTGCAATTTTAGGGTATATCACACAGTAAATACAACAGTGTTAGTGTTGTCTCAAGAGTTAAATTATTTTTTCATCTAATGATAAATACATATTTGTTTTACAGTTATGAGTCGATGTTTGTTCTATCCTTATAGAAGACTGTTTCCTTCCTCAAAGTTAACTTTAATAGACAAATTCGCAAGGATTGTAATGATGCCTACAAATGTGGACACTATATCGCTTCAGGAATTTGGCGTTCCCATTTTAGTAAAACCTTAAGAAATGCACTTATTTTTATTCTCGCGCCATTTTATTTCCGCAGCCCACAAAATTAGATCAGGAGCAATTACTCTCCGACGCTGGGGTTTCCTGGTTATGCAAATTGCGCTTGTTTTAACGAGCGAAGAAAGCTCGATAATAAACATTAATAGTGAATTATGCGGTTGGGAATCTGGTCCGACTGTAATGTATGCAAATTTTGGAGTCCGGGGCGGGCGGCAGGGGGTGGAGGAGCAGTTGCGAACTCGTGGAAAATACTCGAGAGGAGGAAAGAAGCCGACTGGCAGAGTGTTTCTGGCCGCGCCTCTCGTTCGCGGTGGGGGGTTAGTTGTCTCTGCTCGAGGGAAACCAATTAATTGTGTAATTCCACCTCGCCGCTTACGCGCCGAAGGTCTCTCGCGAGTCCCGTCCTGTTGGAAGTGTTAGTTATCCACTCCCACGAACCGCAGCGACTGCGGGCTAGTGTCTCATCGGTAGCGACAAACGTTTTACTACTTCCGTCTATTTGCAATTCATTTTATAAGCGATTCAATTGGCTAGCAGGAATAATGTTGTTTTTGCTGCTGCAGTCGAAGATTTTTCTATTCCTGACCGTTGAAATACAACCACTTACGAAGGTCACTTAAAGGAATAGGTACCTTGGTCTGTAGAAGCCAACTGTGGCTATGGATTTATTTGTGGTTTACTTGCAGGTTTTATGTAATTGGCAATATTCCTAAGACTTGCAGTAAGCATAAACTCACAACACATGATTACTTATAAGCACACGACTTAAAAAATCCAAAGACATCATACAAATACAAAACAAGAATGAAACAAAAAGGTGCCAAGAGAAAATGTTTTAATATATTAGGGATTTAACTTTAAATTGCCATATTACGAGATGTTACAAATAATTGTAGGTAGTGTCAATATACTTAAGTTAGTGTGTGTTTTGATATTAGATTGTTTTCTGGGATGCAATTATATTATTTTCAGATCTAAGTAATTTAAATGCAGCAGGATTATATGAAAATAATAAAATTAACGCACGAATAGAAACAGTGTCACAAAATAGCAGCATATACACGTTTAAAGTCAGTTTCCTCGTCCCTTTTTAAGCCAAAAGTTATAGCGTGAATTAAACTGAAACCTAAACAGCTTGAAAAGCGAGTAATTTTTAAAACTGCTGAAAGTTGCATACACATCTGGACTGGAATTGACAAAGTACGTAGACGAAAACGCTCAGCGTTTCTAGAAAAATTATCAGTCTTTTCGTTTCCTTGAGCAAGGTATTAGAATAATGAGCCTTGTAAGGAAAAGTACGCGCACATTTAAGTAAAGTAGTGGAGGCACCAGAATAATTCATTTCCCTGAGAAGTTTATTTTGTGCATAGTTTCTAAAACCGGAGAGGAAATAATAAATAATAAATAATATTTCCTATCTTAATGGGTAGCATGCACTGCAGTACAACCGTGATAGTGTTAAAGCAAAATGAAATTACACAAAATTATATCATTTATACAGGCAGAAATAAGTTGACATTTTTCGATAGCCCTATCTGTCATCTTTAAACAGCGCTCATTTGTTATTCCGTCCCCAGCTTCAACACAGGTTCTTAATTCTAACGTGAAATGGGGATGTCGCCCTTTTCGGAGGACAGATAATTGTCAACCTAGAAACGAATGGACGATTTTTTCAAGCAATTTCAGGAAGTTTACTCATTGAGAGTTAATACTTGCACAAGTGTAAAATGTTGTACAAAGATGACCAAATTATCAAAACAGCTTACAAATTGTGTTATTTGATTCGTTCTCCGCAAAAATTTGTGTCTACTTGCCATGATGCCAATATGACAGTGAATGAATGGTCAGAAGAGTGGTGCTGGAGAAATNGTCTCTGCTCGAGGGAAACCAATTAATTGTGTAATTCCACCTCGCCGCTTACGCGCCGAAGGTCTCTCGCGAGTCCAGTCCTGTTGGAAGTGTTAGTTATCCACTCCCACGAACCGCAGCGACTGCGGGTTAGTGTCTCATTGGTAGAGACAAAAGTTTTACTACCTCCGTCTATTTGCAATTTATTTTATAAGCGATTCAATTGGCTAGCAGGAATAATGTTGTTTTTGCTGCTGCCATCGAAGATTTTTCTATTCCTGACCGTTGAAATACAACCATTTACGAAGGTCACTTAAAGGAATAGGTACCTTGGTCTGTAGAAGCCAACTGTGGCTATGGATTTATTTGTGGTTTACTTGCAGGTTTTATGTAATGGGCAATATTCTTAAGACTTGCAGTTAGCATAAACTCACAACAAATGATTACTTATAAGCACACGACTTAAAAAATCCAAAGACATCATACAAATACAAAACAAGAATGAAACAAAAAGGTACCAAGAGAAAATTTTTAAATATATTAGGGATTTAACTTTAAATTGCCATATTAGGAGATGTTACAAATAATTGTAGGTAGTGTCAATATACTTAAGTTAGTGTGTGTTTTGATATTAGATTGTTTTCTGNGGAGATGTTACAAATAATTGTAGGTAGTGTCAATATACTTAAGTTAGTGTGTGTTTTGATATTAGATTGTTTTCTGGGGTATAATTATATTATTTTCAGATCTAAGTAATTTAAATGCAGCAGGATTATATGAAAATAATAAAATTAACGCACGAATAGAAACAGTGTCACAAAATAGCAGCATATACACGTTTAAAGTCAGTTTCCTCGTCCCTTTTTAAGCCAAAAGNGAATAGAAACAGTGTCACAAAATAGCAGCATATACACGTTTAAAGTCAGTTTCCTCGTCCCTTTTTAAGCCAAAAGCCATAGCGTGAATTAAACTGAAACCTAAACAACGTGAAAAGCGAGTAATTTTTAAAACTGCTGAAAGTTGCATACACATCTGGACTGGAATTGACAAAGTACGTAGACGAAAACGCTCAGCGTTTCTAGAAAAATTATCAGTCTTTTCGCTTCCTTGAGCAAGGTATTAGAATAATGAGCCTTGTAAGGAAAAGTACGCGCACATTTAAGTAAAGTAGTGGGGGCACCAGAATAATTCATTTCCCTGAGAAGTTTATTTTGTGCATAGTTTCTAAAACCGGAGAGGAAATAATAAATAAAAAATAATATTTCCTATCTTAATGGGTAGCATGCACTGCAGTACAACCGTGATAGTGTTAAAGCAAAATGTAATTACACAAAATTATATCATTTATACAGGCAGAAATAAGTTGACATTTTTCGATAGCCCTATCTGTCATCTTTAAACAGCGCTCATTTGTTATTCCGTTCCCAGCTTCAACACAGGTTCTTAATTCTAACGTGAAATGAGGATGTCGCCCTTTTCGGAGGACAGATGTGAGTAATCTACATAATTTTCAGCTTGAAATGCTTCTATACTGGCTAATTTAATTGTCAACCTAGAAACGAATGGACGATTTTTTTCAAGCAATTTCAGAAAGTTTACTGCATTGAGAGTTAATACTTGCACAAGTGTAAAATGTTGTACAAAGATTACCAAATTATCAAAACAGCTTACAAATTGTGTTATTTGATTCGTTCTCCACAAAAATTTGTGTCTACTTGCCATGATGCCAATATGACAGTGAATGAATGGTCAGAAGAGTGGTGCTGGAGAAATCGATGTTGAATTTTAAATTGGGGTACATTTGGTGTCCTACATCCAGACTAAACTTGTTGGCGTGCCTTATGGCAGGTAACCATTTCTAAAACAGAAAAAAAAACACTCGTCTTTACGTAAAATAAGTTTGAAAGATAATAAGTCAATCTTCCAACGATGATGGTGGTGGTAAACAGCACCGAGTGTCGTGTAAACAGACATGATTAACTTGGAATGTAATGTTTAATATTGTGTTGATACTAGTTTCAAATGTTGGTACAAGATACGCGTCCTCACAGGTTGCGGCCGTGTCGTGAGCTTAATGAAGGCGCGTTATATTGTGTTAGTTTGCCTTTTTTGGTGGATAGAAACTGTCATTACGAAAAAAAAACCTTGCTTTAAAATCTTGAGTTTCCGAAACTCAAATTTTAGTTCATGGAAGGACGACGGATACTTGTGAACAGTGATAACCTCGTAAAATAAAACCACCATATTTAAATTTTAAATCATAGATTGAAATCTAAATGTAACTTACATCAGCTTTCAAACCTTTCAAAGCACATATACGCAGAAAAAATTAGAAGGGGGAGGGGCAAAATTGTAAGGTACGTTCGAAAATTATACATGTGTAAATAATGTTGTAATTTTGGCACTTGTCAGTTTTTTTATAATTTTCATTTAGTTTTGTAATTTTTTTTGGATTTACTCATAATATTTTTACACTGTGGCACAGACATGGTGTGTGTCTACTACGTCTAACTTTAAACGTTTATTTCGTAGTAAAATTAATAGTGCTGTGACAAAGCTAAATATCTTAACCAGTTACTGTAGAATTGTTAATGTTGACAAAGCATCTAAGTAATGTCGCCGCAACAAAATGTTGTACTATGCAAAAAATAACAGGAAGAACTAAATATTTGTGTTAAGACATTAAAGTAACGTCCAGCCAAAACCACGGGGTCTATTCAATAACTTTTAGCAGTTAAGGTCAGTAGCGTTCAAACACTGGATCTCTTAACAACACCATCGTGAATATGGTATCCACTATGCACCGTTGGTAAGAAATTCTCATCAATCGTAAGGGTAATGGCAGCACAGCATTGTGGACTTCTTTATGTCGCTGTTGTCTGCATGAATAGCTGAAAATAACCTAGGTGCGTGATTATCAAACAAGCAGTGCCAGTAAATTTGAAAGCCATATTAATTCTCTTCCCGCAACAAAAAGTGCTCAAAAATGTTAAGTATTGTCTTGGGCGAAGTAAAAAATTTGCGCTCGCCTTAAAAATACTGCCAGTTTGCAAATACAACACATCTCATGAAATTATGCGCTAGAAGCCAAATTTATAGTACAACCTACAAAAATTTGTTTGAAATGTGTATTTTTTTAATTACTTATGATTTACATATGCTTTATTTAATATGCACATATTTTTATTTTTTACAACCAGCCGCGAACTAAAACCACCTTCCATGACATACTTTAAGCTAAGGACAGTATAGTGCAAGGTAAGGCGGCCAAGCTTAAGGACAGTGCCGCGGCTGTTGACCTTACCCTGGTTAGTGAATAAACTCCCAGTTTACAATACCTGGCATTTGTAAAATGGCATATACTTTTGAACATCGATAATCTCGTAAAATGGAACCGCCATATTTAAGTTTTAAATCATAGAATGAGATCTAAATGTAACTTAGATCAGCTTTCAAACCTTGCAATATTTCTAAAGCATAAAGTATTTCCACATAACGAAAGAGTACTGCACTTGGTCGTTATATGTTGTAGAATATTCACGATATGAAACGAAGTTAAACATGTCGTAATAGAGCAATTGGTAGGACGATGGGTTTCGTGAACTGGAGGCTGTCGTGCTTACAAGGTGGGTGTTTGATTCTCTCCCCTGCGTTAGCATTTCTCTTCGTAGGTAATATTTATTTTTGTGACAAAGTAATTGTATTTAATTTATTTCACTTCGGAATATTATTTTAAAGCAAAGTAAGTACAATACATTTGTTAACACAAGTATTAACATCAATTCGTTACAAAATTTGTTTTGCCACGACATAAACACTACCTTAACGTTGACAGCACAGTAAGTAGGTAACGCTGTTGCAAAATTACTTAATAATACATTTGCATTAATAGCATGGGCAGTGTGTTACATTTACAGCAACATTAGTTACTAACGGCTGACAGATAAAAAAAAAAGTTACTGTACCTGTAACGCTAATACAGTTAGCACAACATTGGGCTTTTATCTGTGTATATTTGAAGTATAAAGTAGGCGTACTGCTTACATTGTCGCCCACTGTATCTCGTAGCTGCATCATATTTGCCTAATTAAAAGGTACTTTGTTTTATATGAGAAGTAAAATGTGCTCGTTTGTTAAAATAATTTCAACTTTTATGACTGTGCCTATTATTATAACATATTATTTATTAAATATTTTGCTTATGTGGTTATTACAGTATTATATTTAGCGAATTAAAAATGATTTAAAGTAAGTGGCTACATTACGTATTTATTTTTTTCATATAGACGTCGTATAAAAAAAAAGCGAAAGTTTTCTTTTCTAATGTTTGTTTACATTCTATTCACTGTATTATGTTGTCTTTGTTGTTTTCGCTTGATTAAAATAATCAATTTTAATTGACTATAATAAGTTTAATATACTATAATANGTGTTGTCTTTGTTGTTTTCGCTTGATTAAAATAATCAATTTTAATTGACTATAATAAGTTTAATATACTATAATATCAGTACTCATCATGTTTTAAGTTACCAAAGATAAAACATAAAAGGTGTTGTCTGGATGGGAGGGGGTTGCAGAAGTGCATATTATTCCAAGCTAACATGACGTCGTACCTAAACTAATTTAGGATAGTGGATGAATACGTGTTTTCATAACCTAAACTAATAAAGTTAGCAGGTTTCCGTGGCCGTATCTGCATATACTGGGCTTTGAGTTGTAGCCGCGTCACTGTCGTATTTTGTCCCGTCGTTTCAGAAGATACTATGCAACCTCCATCTTCAGGGTACAGTAGCAGCAGCCTGCATCAGCAATAGTTATTGCTGTTGCTACTTTACCTTGAAGACGGGGGCTGCAACGTCTCCCGAAACGTAGAGTCAAAATACGACAGTGGCGCTGCTACACCTCAGAAGCCAAGAACATGCTAACCTAAAAGTTGAGTGTTTTTGCAGTTGAAACTAAGGTATAGGCTGTTCACNCACCTCAGAAGCCAAGAACATGCTAACCTAAAAGTTGAGTGTTTTTGCAGTTGAAACTAAGGTATAGGCTGTTCACAGTTAAGTGAGCACTTTTGAGGCCCTAGTTACTTTTTTCCTATCAGCCATCTTTTTTATCCTTCCACCACATTTAAAAATAAATATTGATATGTAAGTAATAACCCAGCGTATATATTTAACCGGACTCTAAAGTTAACGTGTTAGGCTACAATAAAGTATGTTTATTGACTATTATTACAAATGAGAGGGCTTCCAAATATGGCCACTTTAACGTGNCTTAGGCTACAATAAAGTATGTTTATTGACTATTATTACAAATGAGAGGGCTTCCAAATATGGCCACTTTAACGTGAATAGTCTATATAGGATTGTTGGTTATAAAGTAAGTCGTTATGGGGCGCGCACGCACAGTAGCGACGGCGACGACGCTTGTCACGGAGGGGCTGGGCCGTGGTGTGTTGCAGTCGTGTCGCTGGACCCGTGCCTGGTGAAGTACTGCGACAAGGGGCGCGAGTGCCGCCTGCGCGGGGGAGAAGCCCGCTGCGAGTGCCAAGCGCGGTGCCGCAAGCACCACAAGCTGGTGTGCGGCACTGACGGCCGCCTCTACGCCAACCACTGCGAGCTGCACCGCGCCGCCTGCATCCGAGGCGCGCCCATCGCCGTCGACCACTCCTTCAGCTGCGTCGACAACCGCCCAGGTCAGTGCAGAATACACTACAGCCACCTGTAGTAGGCTCTTCATGGTCAACTCAGCACTGCTAAGTCAACCTTTGAAAACAATCCCTACATGTATACGCAGTGTCGGCATGTGTGTGATTATATATATACACACACATATACATATATATATATATATATATATATATGAAATCAACCTTAGAAAAAAGCCACTGCTCCTACCTGCACATATTTTAACGGGTGCACTGAGTGACATGCACCCAGTTAAGTTGGTAACGATGGAGGGAAAGAAGTTCCGTGGCTTTACGTCGAATAAAAAGTCTTAGGTTACAATTTGTGATACCTTTAATTATTCCTTTCACTTTCTCTCTTTTTTTTAAATACACCCATGTGTAAAAAGAGCATATTTGTCAAGTGTTTAATTTACTAATAATTTCACACTTTCATTTGACTGACGCATCAATAAAGTAATGAGGCCCATGAAAATGTTACATTTACATAATGCGGAAGAATACACAACGTCCATCAAGTAGATCTTAAGCAGGGCTTTCAAAAGTGCTCAGTTTACCGTGAACAGCCTATCTCTCTCTTTCTGTCTCTCTTTTTCGCTCTCTTTCTGTCTCGCTCTCTCTCTCTTTCTTTCTCTTTCTCTCTCTCTATCATATATATATATATATATATATATATATATATAATCATTGCAATTTTTGCGTATATGGGGCAGGGGTGGAATCAGAGTAGGTCCAAATTCAAATAATGACTCATCCAAAGTAGCAACCATTTTCCTGGAAACTGTTAAAGGTCGTAATTTTGAGACGTTACATTGGAGGCTAGAATTGATTGTGTACAAATACAATATACATTGGGAGCTTTAGTTATTTTAATGCTGTGATAGTACTGCTTATGAAAGAAATAATTATTTAATATTTCTGAAGAATTATCACAACAACGAGAACTTAAGCAGTGGAGAATAGGTTTTCCTTTTCACCAAAATGACACTGTCTGATGTCGCCACATATGTTCATTTATAACGTTTGCTGTAATTTGAAAACAATAATTAATAAATAATGCATTTCAAAAAAGCAGTAAAACGTGAATGATAGTGGAATATATTAAACAGGGGCGTTGGAAAGGAGCAGCTAGGGAGGGAGGTTACTCCCCTCTCTTGTTCCACTTAGGGGTGCCAAAGACTTCACAAGGGAACGCCATAAGAAATATGTAATGTAGACAAACATTCATTCTTCGTGTATATTTACTAAAAATGGAGATCAATAATAATGTTAAGTAGTATAAAATGTTTATACTGGTATGGTAAGAATTTTGTGTAAAATATGAGAATAGGAAATAGTTCATGTGTAAACACTGATGATATTTATTTCAAAATAACATTTTGGGAAGGGGCGCTTTTTCCCAGGGGTGCCAGACTAGACGCCCCTCTACTAGACGCCCCTCCCCCTCCCCTTGGGTTAACCTAGGAAGGTTACGATGCCTCTGGTATTTAATACTAGTATCAGTACATAAGTTAAGGTATACCATTTACATTTCACAAATTATTTACTGAATGTCGTGCCAGGCAGGTGTGAAACCCAGGCAGGAAATGCCAGTGTGCATGCGCGTAATGCGGCAGTGTGAGAGCATGTGAGAGAAATGGCTGTTAACAGGACTACGGACGATGTGCCGTTTAGTAATATTGGCGTCGTGGTCGGTGCAACACCGTGAATTTGCCGTGGAAAATTACCTGCAACGCATTAAGTCTCCCATCACAGTCCATGGCCATCTTGCGTAGTGTGTTTCCACGACACATGATTTCCCGCTCGCCGGACTTCTTTTGGGACTACCTGAAGAGCCGAGTGTTTGCGGCACACCCCCAGTCGGTTGGTAACCTCAAGTATGGAATTCGTAGCGCTGTGCAAAACATTCCCGTCTACATGTTACATCGTGTGCTGCAGGGTTTCATCCGCCACTTGGAGGAATGTGTTGCTCGTGATGGCAGACACCTGCCTGACATGATATTCAAGAAATAACTTGTGAAATATAATGACGCGCCTTACCCTAATGCTAGTATTATTGATACTAGTATTAAATCCATTCCACTATCATGCACGTTTTCCTGCCTAGTTGAAATCCTACTATTTATTCTGCCCAACCCTGTATTTTAACGGGCATGCTTGCTGACATGCGCCCAGAAAGTTGGCAAGGACGAAGGGAAAGTAGTTGAATGTATTAGCGTTGAATTAAAAGTAGGAAAATATTTGTGAATACTGAAACTATTTATTTTGCTACTTGATTTTTTAATGCATATAAATGTAATAATTATCAAATTTGTAAAATATTTACTGATAATTTCACAGCGTCACTTGACCAACACATGAATAGTGATC
This sequence comes from Clitarchus hookeri, assembly GCA_002778355.1. Taxonomy (NCBI): domain Eukaryota; kingdom Metazoa; phylum Arthropoda; class Insecta; order Phasmatodea; family Phasmatidae; genus Clitarchus; species Clitarchus hookeri. The sequence goes on along the minus strand of NQII01001377.1, from coordinate 150,847 downwards.
AGGTCTATGGCAATGTTAATTTTACATATGGTGAGAGAATACACGATGTGCATATAAGTTAATCTTTAGCTGGACTTTCAAAAGTACTACATTTACCAGAACCGCAAAATGGGTGTCTGAGAATTGTGATTCTGAGGCTTGCATCACAGGGAGTCTGAGTTCATAATAGGGGGTATGAGAAGTACACTGGGCATTTTGTGCATCTCTAAGATATCCAAAATATCCAATCAAATGGATGTCCCATCTACCTCCAGATGTCAACATGATATCGAGGATGTGTACATCTCTGACAAATATAGTACGATTGCCAAATGAATATTCCGCTGGATATTCTTATCTAAGGCAAGTATGTAAAATATATCCACAGGCAATATGAAAAATCTGCAAATATCCATGGAATATCCATAACATAAACAGTTTTATCTAAAGCATTTATATATCCGTATAATATTAATTACTACACAGACTACATTATACATGGTCTACTAGATTATGGTGTGATCACTGGACATTCGTAAATATCTGAAGACATTTTGCTGTTCTGAAAATCAACCTATGTAAAATGGTTATCCAGTAGATATACCTGCGAGGATTCACATAACCATGGGTTAGCTAATGACTATGTACTTTAATTGCAGTAAACCACTGTATATCCATGAGATTTTGCTTTCCATTTTGTATATGTACACCAGATAGCCATTGTTAATGTTAGCCTGCTCGATACATTCGATGCACATGCTTTATGCTTTATATTTGCATTTATATCCACTCAATACTATATTTGTGGTGGGAGTGGGTATCCTCTAAAAATCTATCTAAATGCACTTCAGAATTTGTAAAAAAAACCTTTATAATTTTACTATGTTATACATGTACTACCAATTTAAAACAGATTATCCGATATTTACTTTTCCTTTCATTCTTTGTGCCGAGATTGTTGTTTGCATAAGCGCCGTAAATTAAAATTATATTTTTTAACCTTTGGATGGTGTCCATGACAAATAATTATATTATTTACAATACGTTGAAAAAAAAAAGTGGAAGCCAGATTTTATTTACTCCACGAAGAATTTCATAGTGCAGGAATACTCCATCATTTTACAAATGTGATGTGGGTTGTCGACACTGAAAATTTAAGGCATTAGTAGGGCCCCGACATTTATGAGAAATAAAACAGCTAATTTCCTCATTAAACTTTCACCATTTTGTCAAAAAAATTTCATTTTATAAAATAAATTGTATAGTAAACAATTTCGTTATTTATTAATATAATATGAATCTGTAGTTTTTCTAACGATTTCAGTCAAAATAAATAGAACTTGTTATTCATTAATTTTAACCTATGCATATTTCAGTGAAAACACTAACAATATTAGAATATTAATGTAAATTTAGAAAAATTACCTGCCTTACATATTACTTTAGTGCAGTTCACAACACAAAAGGCGTATCTGCAAAAACCAAACCATGCACAAGTTTGCCAAACCAAGCAACGTGGACGAAAGGACGATTACGGCCTCCGTACACAAGGGCTCTGGCGGCGGCCGGTAACAACACCGACCGCCTAGTGATATCCAGAGGAATGGAGCCAGAGCACACGAAGTAGAGCCAATGCGAATGCAGAACCGTAACATCTACTGTAGTCAGAACGCACAAGTGTCAAAACAATAATTTAATATCTGATTTTCATATTGATATAAGTGATGAGTGAAAAGAAAGAGCATAAAAACAAAATTTTTAAAATTATGTAAGTGTTAAGTACATTCGTAATGTTGGTAGTAAACTAAAAGAAAACACATGCATTTTCTTCTGAACCTGTCCTTGTCGGGTGCCGCACCACTTATTATCGGGGCCTTTTTTTAACTCTTAATAAAAAAAATAGTTCATAAAGAATATAACCAAATCGCAATCACAAAAATTGCTTTAAAAACATTTTTCCTTAGCTTCGATATTTATAGATATCCATGATATGGTGCTGAGCTAATGGTTATCCAAAAAAAATTTTACTTTCTGCATATTATTACAGGATATCCTAACTACATCAATAAGGTAATATGCTATAGACCTGGATGTGTTTTAGACAAGATGGGTATCTACTGAATAGTATTCAGGCAATTTTTTGCTGTGTGGGGAGTACCAGGAGACATGGACTTAGTAAGTCCGAAGGTCGCAGAATTTTTCGTTCCCCAAACACAACTAGATAAAGCCATAAATGCACAATAATGAGTGGGTCGAAACCTGAAATACATTCTTGCCACGAAAAACAGTCAGTAATATTTTTAGATATGAACACTCATACTGTATTTATCTTCAGCACAACCATAATGTCAACTGTTGCTTTATGTTGAATTCTATATAAAATATATTGGTTATAGTACAAAACATTTCAAAACATCTTGGAAGTTTTTCAAAAACTATTTCTCGGACATTGATTTACGGCGGAGTTTTGAGATTTGAAATACGTCCTAGGAAAGTTTATAGTGGGCATAGTTATGAAAACAAGTAAAACTGTAATGTAGAAATAAACCTGGACAAGCTAATATTTTACCAATAAGCAATTGAAAAAAAATTCTTAACACCAAACTTGGCAGAATTTAACATAGACCGCCAGCTTGACTTAGAAAGGTTCAGTATGCTTTAACCGAAAATGTTTGATAAGACACAAGGCCTCATGTATTCTAATTGGCACGTCTGCTTTCCTCATATATGTATTTTAATTTTGTACCTGGTAGTCAGTATTTTGTCCCAAGACAATCAATTACATTTGCTCATGCGTTGCAATTGTATTTATGTATTTAAAACAAATGGGGTTTCAAATTGGTTCGGAAGCTTATAAATACCACCACCCATTGTAACGGTAAGACCATTAGGTAATTTTTGAAAGCAAACAATACAATCACCTTCTATGTAGTTTCTTTTAAATAATTAACAATTGAATTTATGTTTGAAAAATTTCATAACTGCCAATAAGTACTAGAACTAATCGCAACCATCATTAATTTCAGCTAGGGTAATGTATACAGGATGTATCTCATTGCCACTAGTGATGAACTGAGTAGTGTCTGTGCAAGTGAGGCTGTGGTGTCGTACATGTTTACTGAATCAGCCGTGGGGGACTGTCGTCTGCTGTCCTGCAGGCCAACTCGGCTCCGATCCGCCCCACACCCGTGTTCTCCGCTCGGCCTGCATGCGCGTGGCCCAGGCCGCGCACCAAATTCAAACATAGCGCGTATCGTTTGACGCCTGTAGCTCGGTAGGAGGGCGTTTCCGAGCACGTATTCCTATATTAAAATGATTGTCTCGGCGTACCTGACTACCCTTTAAAATTATTCTCAACAAATTCCGAACACGCAGTAGGCCTATATATGCTTTCGCCTTTTTTCGTGATTAACACGCAAGCGAAGTTTTTCTTTCGAATTTAGTTACAACTTATACATCAGTTGGAATGGGAAACGTGCTCAGTGCAGACTGATAAAGGATAGTCACGGTAAAGTGAGCACTTCTGAAATCAACCTTTGAAAAATGTCACTGCTCCTAGCTGCGTATATTCTAACGTGCACACTGACTGGCATGCGTCCGGTAAAGTTGGTAACGACGTATAGAAAGTAGTTCCACGTCTTAACGTTGTATTAAAAGTGCTATGTAGCTGATGTAATTTGATAAATTAAAATTTGTAAAATATTTACTTTTTTGATAATTCCACAGTTTTGCTTGACCGGCGCATTAACAAAGTGATCAACCCCATGGCAATGTTAAATGTTACACTATGGTGGAAGGTGCACAATGTGCATACAAGTGCATGTTAGGCAGGGCTCTCAAAAGTGCTCAGTTTACAGTATATACTGACACGGCATGTGGTGTCAGATGCGGAGGCGACCAGCTCGGCTCCTGCGAACCTGACGAGCAGCGCCTCTGGCGGCAGCGACGGCAGTGAGGCGACCAGCCAGCCCGCCGACAGCCCACAGCTCGGCGCGAGAGGCGATGGCGAGGAGGGCGTCGAGGAAGGCGCGTGCTCCATACAGGAGTACGAGATCATGAAGGTACAAACAACACTCTTTCTCTTCATGTGTGTCGCACGCGCTACGTCTGGCGCACATCGGGCGAGGTGGCACAGTGGCACAGTGGTAAACCACTCGATTTGCGTTTGCGAGGACACGGGTTCGATTATCGGTCCAACCATTCTGGTTCCGGTATTTTATGGTTTTCCGAAACCACTCCAGGTTAATGCTAAGATGGGTCCTCGGTACAAGCCATGGCAAATATCTTCTCCATTCCTTATTTTCTGAGCAGCTTGCTCCGTCTCTAATGACCTCGCTTTCGACAAGCCCACCTACCAGCATCCAGAACATGTGGAATTCCTGTTCAGCAAATGAATTCGCAATAATTTGGAAATTGTGTATTGACCGCATCTGTTCAACTTGCAAAAATAAGCGATTGTTCACATTCTTGTGTTGGCTCACTATAAATTTGAAGTAAACATGTGTTATTTTGGAAATGATTTTGAGGAATGGCAGCAGAAACTTTTTTCAAGATTTCTTGTTTATATTTGTTAACTTTCTGAGTCATAAGGTTTTTGATTCGAACCCCAGGTAAGCTATGCATGTGTGCTTATATTTAGATGTAAGTTTAGATAAACGTAGAATATTGGCCATTCTCAATTTATTCTCCTGACATACGGCAGGCAAGCTAAAATGGAATAATATATATATAATTAACTTTCTGCGTAGTTATGAGAAATATATCAAGCATGCACTTTTAAGAAGTTTTAGAGGCAAGAGTAAAAGAAAAACACTTCCTCCATTAGAAAATTGAACCTATGTGACTTATTGTTAAATATAATATTCTGGGCGTAGAGACATATTTAAAGGAAACCTTCCCTCGCCATATTGCAATCTTGATTTTTCTACTTTGTTTCAATTTTTTAAAAAGAAAGTTCCGAAAGTATCCTTGTACCCAACTAGTTATTGATCTTAGAGTGCAGCACAGACATGACAAGGAAACTATGAACTCATAATTACATAACAATTTTATTATGCGAAATTTTGGAAAAATTTAATATTAGTGACGTAAATATGATTTTGTACTTCAGTCGTTATGCTTGTACTGCTAGTTGGGTATAAGTGTATTTTCGAAGTTTTCACTCCGAATCCGAAATATGGCTTTTTATATGTGAAACTCTATTAAGCATAGACGTCCCATAGAACAGCCTGAGTATATTTGTGTGCATTTGTATGGATTGTAATAAAAACATTTCATCTACTTATTCGTATATAAAAAATTTTCTCCAGTACTTTTTCAAGTAAAATTTAAATTTTGTTTACTGAAGAATAATATTTCTCTTTCTGCTGTAATTCGATCTTCGTAGGCAACTGGTAGACTTCTTAGAGATTACTGGTATGCGGAAAGTTATTGTACAGTCAGCCACGTTTGTTTTAGACTACGTAAGCTGTAATTGTGTTTGATTGTTTTGTCTCCATCTAACAAAATACATGTTTTATTTTCAACATCAGTTTTAAAGTCGAAGGGAAAAGCTTACATACATTGAGAAAGAATTTCTTGATTTGGTTGACATTTGTAATATTTCCTTACGTATTTACAACATTTGTTCTTAACCGCAAATCTATAAAATGAAGAGTGAAGAGATTTGGGTTGCTCTTAACATCAAGGTATTGAGAACTGATGAGGATGAAGCGAGGTGAGTATGGAGCAGCGCCGGAATGAAGTGGCGGGGGAAATTGGAGCTCCCGAGAAAACCCGCCGACCAGCGACATCGTCCGGCACGATTCCCACATGCGGAAATCCGGGAGCGACCCCGCCAGGAATCAAACCCGTTTCGTCTAGGTGGGAGGCGAGTAGTATAACCACTACACCACCACGGTCCCAAAATCTAAAAAATGAATCTGTATTACTACATACTACTTATGCAAGGGCGAAATTGAATCTAAGCAGTGTAATCATTGTTTACTCTTCAAAATATCAAAATAAAACTCTGTTTGCCGTAGGCTAAAGAATCTGTTCAAACTCAAGACATCCCTTTGCACGCACTTCGCTTAGTAAATACAAGACTGGATCCGGTTTTCTTGGTACCTTATGCCTTATAAAAATAGTTCAATTTCGTAGTATCGACACTCCTCTGTCTCTCTAATAGACCGGAACAGTGTTGCTTGATTGACTGTGCCACGATCCTCTGTTCTCTCCGCATGAGCCAGGGGCTAAGACAGCCCCGGAAAATTTGAAAATCCGCCTGGCGGTACCGCAACCCGCAAGACGCCTTATAAGCAACGGGATAACGGCTTCTATAGGCTATTAGCCACACAGAAATGTTTATATTAATAATTGACGAAACGATGCAAATAAGCTGAAAGGAACTTTAAAGCACGGCTTTTAAAAGATATCTCTGTACCGTGAACAGCCTATAGCAACCTTTGCAGGCTGGAACCACCCCTACAGCAATCAGTCTCTCCTAAGATCAGAAGGGGCACGTCCTACCTCGCATCTACGACAGGCTGGTGCGCAATAACGTGCGTATTTCAGTAATAAAACTTCAATTGTTTTTTGCAGACTAAAAAATGTAATCAAAGAGGCGCCCAAATTTATAAATTTTAGAAATACAGTGTTACGCAGTTTTAATGTATGATTACAGGTACAACGGGTTTCTTTGTTAAATAGCACGTATGAATCACTTATCTCAAATTGTGAAAAAATAATAATAAGATTATTAAAATTTTTAAAGTTTTTATGTTTGCTTCATAACGACAGGAGGACAAAAAAAAGTCCGTATCGCGAATCTAGTTATTTGTTTTTCCAACAGTTGCCATGTAGTGATACCAAACAAAACATATTTGTACTTTTTGTGGCTCTCGTGGCCATGGTTTCTTAAGGTATTACAATAATTCCTGCTTTAAACTTGTTTGCAGTAATGTTATCTTCTCTAATATAATATGTAACGTTGGCTGCTGTAATGTTGTTAGCTGTAATTTTGTTCCTTTATAAAAGCGTAATTAATGTGATAACGTTAACAATATACGCTGTCAGACTGTAAGTTACCGACTTGTAGTTGGTGGGATAAAGGTGTTTTCTGCATGTATGTAATGTATTGTCTGTGCCAGTGCCCATGTGCTGCCTGACGAAGCCAGTTGCTANTAAGTTACCTACTTGTAGTTGGTGGGATAAAGGTGTTTTCTGCATGTATGTAATGTATTGTCTGTGCCAGTGCCCATGTGCTGCCTGACAAAGCTAGTTGTTGTTTCAGGACAATCTGCTTCTCTACAACCACGCTAAGCTGATGGCGGAGGATAACCGCAGCTCTGGCAAGGAATATTTGGTCAGCATCATGTTCAGTCATTATGACCAGAACAACAATGGGGCCTTGGAAAGAGATGAGCTGAACCAGGTGAGTGAGCCGTATATTGACACACGTTTTAATGTTTGAAAACATATTGATTTTAGTTTGTCCTATGTGCCAGGCAGACTGAATTGCAATAATTTTGTTCTCGTTGTAGACATTTTTTATATAAATGTTTGCTAGGATAACAGCTGAATTGTGGGACCGCCGACCTATCTTTTCGAAAATGAGATGTAAATATGAGGCAAGGAGCAGAAAGAAAAAATTATTTAAGATTTAATGCCTCTTTATATACCCAATAGAATACTTGTGTGAGTAATTTAATTATATATTAATTGTGTCGGTTTTATACTAAATACAAACACGAAAATAGTGATTCTGACAATTTTTTTTTTTTAAGTGAACTGGAAAAACAGGATATTTATTACTACGCTACATGAGTAGTTAAAAATAACCAATTCTATGGCAGTTGATATTGAGCTTGACTTTTCATTGCACCAAGTAGTTATAAACATTATATTTTGTAATAAAAAATTTAAATTATAGTTAAATTATATAAAAATTACAAAGAAACCTTATTCATTAAAACATTTTTATCATTTATTTTAGATTTTGATATANAGTTAAATTATATAAAAATTACAAAGAAACCTTATTCATTAAAACATTTTTATCATTTATTTTAGATTTTGATATAACGTTACATAAAAGAGTATTACAGTACAGAAGTTACAATTTGCCGTAATAACTATGTTAAATCCAGTGGTTATGTTCCTAGGTATCCCAAAATATCAATACTCTAAATCAAACTGGGAAGTTTACAGTAATATTTTAAGTTTATAAGTTGTTCCATATTAAGAAATAAACTAAAAATAATTGATTATGTTTTTGTAATTTAAGAAACCTTTTGTCGGTAGGAATTTTTTACAAGCCACGCAAAGATGTATGAGTTCGGAAATAGAGAAAGCGACGTTAACTGTTTGGTCCAAACAAATCCCGTGATTTCTTCGTTTCTGTATTATTATTTTAATTCTTTTATCGCGAAATGCTTCGGAAGAATTGTGACAGCTCCAGCACACATATTCNGTTTCTGTATTATTATTTTAATTCTTTTATCGCGAAATGCTTCGGAAGAATTGTGACAGCTCCAGCACACATATTCGCTTCCTTCTAAATACTGCACGTGGCACAAATAGTTTCACTCAAGCAGATAAACTATTGTGTAACCATTCACATTTGTTTTATTTTTAATTCTATATTCTAAAAATACGTAAGTTGAAGTTTTACTATAAAACTATAGTGATCCGGCGTGTTATCTTAACTGCTTCGTTATCGTTCGCGGATCTTGCGTATTGTTCGCCTCCGCTCGTGTGACTCTGGCGTAGCTCGTGGCTTTTCCGTGATCACTCACTCCGCCATCCAGCATGCGAGTCTCATTAGTTTAAAAATAATTCGGAATATTATGGAATAAATAGTTGCAGAGACACGTGTCACAAATAACACTTTGAAATAACATGTAAATAAATAAGATTTGTTTTCCTGCCTTGATACAATTTTGTTTACCACGAAAGAGGCGGGCAGTAATAGTAACGCCCTCCTCCACAGTCCGACATTTGTAACCAATGGCAGTGTGATGTGATTGTCAATCACCATTATCACATACTGCAGGCCAAAAACGGAGATTCTTGTGCACAATCATGTAAGTGATAGTGAATGTAGATGAAACCCGAACGTATTGAGATGTGTATGACGTGATGGATGCAACTTTTTCTTTAAACTGGTTTGTTATTAACTTGATACCTGCCAAATGCTGAAGTTTGGAAGTAGGTATTGATTCTGCTCTGTGGCGTAAGGCGCCAGCACCTGATGCTAGCCCTCAGTGATAGGGCGTAGGAATACGTCGACACTGTTGTCTATAGGTCCAATTTACTAATAACATNCCTCGACTGACTCCGGCTGACTGACTGACTGCTCGATCCGCGACTGACTGATTTGACGTCTCTCCACTGACTGCCCGTTTGCTCCCCCCTTCGTGTGGTTTTTTAGCGTCCATCACCATATTCAACTTGCCCCATCTCTGCATGTGTCCGTGTCCAGAGTGCTTGTCGTTCCCCTGGGTCATAAAACACGTGGCCGCTGCTCGTGTGGTCCGCAGCTGGTGTGGCGTCGTCCCTTGGTTCTGACCTGGAAGTTTATTGTCCCGTTCTGCACGCACGTCCGTTAAAAGCTCTCATGGTTTATTGCGGTACAAGCCCGGGACAGGCGCAGCTGGTGGTGGGATCTCGGTGTCCCTTGGACAGCTGCAAAATGTAGTTGTGTCCGCGCCCTGGTGCTTTCCGTTGTCTCCGGATGTCGTATGCACGTGCAGGAACAGTTGCACGTGCCGAAACCTTTGGTAGCGTGCCTTAGCAGCTGCGAGGCTATTGGCGTCCCTCTTCCGGCACGTCCACAAAAGCCTTAATCCTTATTGCGGTCGTCTGGCTGCGAGCTCCGCCAGAGCGTGTGTTCTGACGAATAAAATATAGGGACGCAGAATGCGTCAAACTGAAAGTTAGAATACATGATATCCTTTTACCAAAAAACGCCACTGCGCTACACAGAAAACAGTTATGGTAATTCGGGTTCAATGTTACCACAAAACATGGTCGCAAGTACCAACGATGTTATATCNACACAGAAAACAGTTATGGTAATTCGGGTTCAATGTTACCACAAAACATGGTCGCAAGTACCAACGATGTTATATCTAAATAACGTCATGAGGACGGCGTTATAGCGGAACTTACTACACATGTTTGGTCTATATGATTATAACTATAAAATTACTACAAAGCTAACATAAAAATTACACATCTTCAGTAATNACACAGAAAACAGTTATGGTAATTCGGGTTCAATGTTACCACAAAACATGGTCGCAAGTACCAACGATGTTATATCAAAATAACGTTATGAGGACGGCGTTATAGCGGAACTTACTGCACATGTTTGGTCTATATGATTATAACTATAAAATTACTACAAAGCTAACATAAAAATTACACATCTTCAGTAATNGCACATGTTTGGTCTATATGATTATAACTATAAAATTACTACAAAGCTAACATAAAAATTACACATCTTCAGTAATCCTTTCTTTCAAAACATAAGAGCCTAAGATTTCTAATACTTATTAAAGCATTGCCGATAATAAACCCGTTGAAGCTGAAACTAACATATTTTTATGTTTTATCTTTGCGGTCGTACTTTCTTTATATTTAAACATTAATAAACACTTGTTATATCGTCTCTGTTTTCGTAAGGTTTATGGTATTACTCAATATTTCAATAAATAATGTCTAATTAATTTTATAATATCTAAAACCAATAGATACACTTTATAATTAAATGCGTTATCGAAATGGAATTGTAAGAGTTATCTAGCGAATATATAATTTGTACCATTCCTAAAATATTCATTTATAACTTTACAGTAATCAAACACAGATACATGAACATCCTGATTAGCATTAAGTGTAATACCTATTTGTTAAAAAAATTTTGATAATAATATTAATCATGTTACATTATATATTAATACATTAATATTTAATATAAAAATTTAACTAATTACAGCGTGTACGTTTTATTTTTATTTAAATCTTTTAATTATGTTATAATGTTTATAGAAATTTTACTTGGTTGCAACTGTAGTATTTGCTTTATATTCTACTATAGTTTTTTAATAATTATTTCTTCTTTATCATATTTTTATCACTATACCATCTACTTACTTAATAATTAAATAAACTATTAGTACGTAATGAACTAAAATAAAAAAATAAATTTATATTCCCCCTTCCAGTATACTTCATCATTATCTTTTATCATTAAAATTGTAAACAATTTGTTTCTGAAGGTAATTTTAATAATGTATTCGTTATTGGAGACATTTTTTCCCTAGTTTACGTACTTTTTCAGTAATACAGTACTCTACAAGCCCNAATAATGTATTCGTTATTGGAGACATTTTTTCCCTAGTTTACGTACTTTTTCAGTAATACAGTACTCTACAAGCCCTAAAATATTTTCTATAAAAAAATTTTTATTGAGGAAACGGCATTAAAATGTGTATACACATACCGTCAAAGATTCAAAAGAGAAAGCACTCTTGAATGCGTTTCTTCAAATTTTGAAATACTTTTCTCAAAGTGTAAATGTTAACTGCTTGAACATTTTGGCATATATGGAATAGGCACCAAGGAAAGACNAATAATGTATTCGTTATTGGAGACATTTTTTCCCTAGTTTACGTACTTTTTCAGTAATACAGTACTCTACAAGCCCCAAAATATTTTCTATAAAAAAATTTTTATTGAGGAAACGGCATTAAAATGTGTATACACATACCGTCAAAGATGCAAAATAAGAAGCACTCTTGAATGCGTTTCTTCAAATTTTGAAATACTTTTCTCAAAGTGTAAATGTTAACTGCTTGAACATTTTGGCATATATGGAATAGGCACCAAGGAAAGACGTCTCCAGGCGTTAGATCAAGAGATCTGGGTGGCAAACTTTTTTTTTTTTTAGATATACCTGAGGGATAACAGTTTGTTCAAAGAAATAATGCCAACGATTCGCCTACGAGACACGCCAAGAGACACTCCGATTTTCTGTAAATGCAAAGGCTCTTCATGCACAATAGGTAGGAGGATATTATGCTGCCCATATACGCTTGTCTAAGAGTTTATATATCCGCTTAACCATGCTTTGTCTGTAAACCAAGTGAGTCTAAAATTCGAGCATTCTGAGTAAGGACATTTTTAAACCATTAAAAAAAACCGAACACGTTTTCCGTTGTCCATCGGGAGCAATTCTTGAACATATGACACGGTCGTGAGCAGTTTTGTTTTTCTTGCAGCTCTTCGACACGTGGAATATGGGAGATTAGTCTTTTGGAAAAGTCTTCGTAGTGATTTTGATGGTGTCACCAGTAAGCAACCCTTTATATGCGTTGTTTCTTCAGACATTTTGCGGCGTCCTGCATCTTGTGTGACTTTCTTGATGCAACACTTTGGTGGCACACGCCTTTCATCAAATTAATTTCAAGATGTTGTCTGGTATGTTTTAAATTAACCTGTTGGCCAGGATTTACAAATGAGGCATGCACGCAGTTCGACTGTGTACATTACAACTGCCGAGAAGCGGAGACGCAGAACAAAGGCTAATGAAAGTCGCTGGATGAGTCCATTTATCATACAGGCTCCATGCTGTTTTGCATTGCTGACTGTATTTGCTATAACTTTTTAAGCCGTTATCTCGTAAACTACATTTGTTGATATAAAAGTTTTTGGGTCTCTAGCAAAATAATTACACTACATCGCTGCCTAGATATTTCTACTCTCGAAAATCGTAAAAAAGGAAAAATTTTGAAGTTACAACAGTTATGGCTCTTAGAATAACGCGCTTTTGAATCTCGTTTAGTTACTCTGAATTCATAATTAATATACATGGTGATTCTGAATTATACCGAAATATTTAGTAGGTGATTCCCAACAAGATATAGACATTCTCAAGCACCTCGTCAACTTCATGTTTTGTTATCCCGAAAACGGCCTGGCCAAGTGTGTTACAGTAAAGGAGCCTCTTTGTTGCCTTTGACTTACATTTATTATCAGCGTACATATCTGCGGTAATTAGATACAGACGCTATTTTACCCCACAAACAGGGTGGTATCCCCTGGTTTTGCTATCACGGAAGTCGTCGTAAGTAGTAAATAGCTGCATACCTGCATAGTCTAATACAAAATCACAGAATATAGACCTGCATCATCCCACGTACAATAGATTTTGATTTATTGTAAATAAACTCATTCCACCATAGAATTTTTCACGAGAGTGTATCGCCCACAAGAATAGTTATAGACCATTAGTCGTATAAATGTTTTCGGCATATCTTGTACGGAATCACCTCCCAATGTTTTTCGATCTATTTGAGAATCATCCTATGATGCTTTGTTAGGAAAAATTTATCCATCACCTATAAAAATATCAAACTCTATTTTACTATTATAAATATTCAAATTACCTTTTGTTTAGTATGCTGTGAAAGGGTTTTTTTATTAACAGATAAAACTTATAATTATTATATAACATACAATTTATGTATTTTAATTTTTATATGTTAATAAGATTATGGTAAAAATTTCTCAAATTCAATTACATGCTGGTAAGTTTCGTGATTGTGAAAAACACATTAACCTGATTGTGAAATAAATAATAAATATATATATATTTTCATTACATGAACTATGAATTATAGTTTGTAAATAAAGTAAGTAAGTGAAGAAAATTAAAATATAGTTACATATTTAGCACCATTAAAAAATTTCAATTGGCATAAATCTGNAAGTAAGTAAGTGAAGAAAATTAAAATATAGTTACATATTTAGCACCATTAAAAAATTTCAATTGGCATAAATCTGTACATGAAACAACTTTTATTGACTACGCTTCACCTACACGCACACAAATCAAATGAAATTGATGATGAAATTGATAATGAAAGTAAGAATAAACAATTTCAAGCATTAGGCCATTAGAAGAGGCTAGTAAAACTATTTCTTGCAGAAAAATGTTTGCATTAATAAAAATGACAGTCTTGGAGCTGAAGTTTATATACGTGATATTGATGCTAAGTTATATAATAAATTTAATTTATAATATGATAACTATTAGTAAGAGTTAAAGTTCTTAAATGTAATGAATGAAACTTTATACAGTAACTCCCACCAAGGTGAACTGGAATCAATTCCCAGCGGGGTCACTTGGATTTTCATATACACTGAAGAGTCAAAAAAACTGGTATAGGTGTGCGTATGCAAATAACAGAGGTATGGAACCAATCAGAGTAACGCGATGCGGTCGGCAGCGCCTATATAATACAACCAGCGTCTGGCAAAGTTGCTAGATCGGTTACTGTTGCTACAATGGCAGGTTATCAAAATTTCAGTGAGTTTGAACGTGGTGTTATAGTCGGCGCACGAGAGATTAGACATAGCATCTCCGAGGTAGCGATAAAATATGGATTTTCACGTACGACTATTTCACGAGTGTACCGTGAATATCGTAATCCGATAAAATATCAAATCTTCGACATCGCTGCGGCCGGAAAAATATCGTGAACGGACGGGACAAACGACGACTGACGAGAATCATTAAACGTGACAGACGTGCAACCCTTTCTCAAATTGGCGCAGATTTCAATGCCTCCTGCATACCTTCAGACATTAGTCGAGTCCATGCCACGTCGTTTTGCGGCACTTCTGCGTGCTCGCGGGGGCCCTACACGATGTTTAGCAGGTGTACCAGTTTTTTTGGCTCTTCAGTGTATGAACATGGCAAACGTTCACTGGCCGGCGGATTTTCCCCCCGCCCTTACATCCCGCTGCTGCTCCGTCTTCACCTCATTTCACCCTCGTCGACGCTCAAGACCAACGAAAATAGGCGTAAAGTACGGTAAAGAGTAAAATCAAGAGGTGTAAAGAGGCGGTTCTACTGCATTAATTAACTTTGTGATTTGACACCTGCGAAATCAGTATAGCAATAGTATTAAAATATATAATGACATATCTTAAAATATATTTTAAACTATATCCAACATATTTATTATACTTAAATTTTCGTAACTATAAATATTATTACTTACCTTTTATTTTCTATATATAACAAACAATCTATCGATGAGCTTCTCTATTAAATCAGCCATTCATATGTGTGTCTGCACTATATATACCGGGTGGGTGGGAGCTCACGAATACGGAATGCGGCATACGATTATATGGCAAAATGTAAGGCGCGAAAATACCTTTAGGTGAAATTTCATTATGGACATTGTTTCTGAGACAAACGACTTTCAATGTTATTAAATAACTTTCATGCTATTATACACACACACACACACACACTCACTTTACAAACCTCTAAAATAGGTGTTCAAAGTTGGCTCCGCGCATTTCTATGCATTTTTCGGTGCGTGTAACGCGTGCGCCCTGCACACGGCCCAGTATGGGGAAGTCAGTCCTGCTGGTAGCAGCATGTACAGTCTATTCGCGGTTAATGGTTACAAAGTTCCAAGCAATAGGATGGTGCCAACCCGTATTTCATATGTAAAGGGGTGTACTCTCCGTAATGCCATTTTGTGTGGTAACCTGCCTATGTCGTATTGTCGTATAAATGTTTCTCTATTTATTTGTCCTAAAGATTCCGCTCACTCCAGGTTAGCATACATTAACGACTCACCCTGTGTGCGTATATGTATATAATATTTTGCAAAATTATTCAAGACAATATTTTTAAAGGTTTATATGATAGACTGATAAACTAATAAAATATATAAAACTGAATATTTTGTAGTAACATAAGCTATATGTTCTAACATAGATGCTCACTGGTATGATATTACAAACATAAACATGGATACTATATTGATAGTTTCGGTTATAGTAAACCCGTAGAATCAATAAACTTTTGTAATTCTAATTGTTATGTAAATAAATTATATTTATTTTCAAAAATTTATAAGTATTATTAAATAATTTATATAATAATTAATACCATTAAAACCCTTTATAAAATATTTAAATAAATATTATGTAACAATATTTATGTTAATTTTATGTCAAAAATTATAAAGAGATATGGTTTAAGTTGTATTTGTATACATTATAAAAATCTGAACTTAGCATATGTAACTAATCTGTTAATAGTTACTGCGAGACACTTATAAATTTTAAATTTAATTAATTAAAGGAAAATATTTTATTTGTATGCAAAATGGTTTAAATAATTATTCAGTTTAATTTGTAACAATAATCAATTATTCTTCTATTTTTAAATANATAAATATTATGTAACAATATTTATGTTAATTTTATGTCAAAAATTATAAAGAGATATGGTTTAAGTTGTATTTGTTTAAATTATAAAAATCTGAACTTAGCATATGTAACTAATATGTTAATAGTTACTGCGAGACACTTATAAATTTTAAATTTAATTAATTAAAGGAAAATATTTTAATTGTATGCAAAATGGTTTAAATAATTATTCAGTTTAATTTGTAACAATAATCAATTATTCTTCTATTTTTAAATATTGTACTGTTTATAAAATTACAACTGTTAATATTGATTCGCCTGTTAATGTTTTTAGCAATGTTCGTGATAAAATAAATTCGACTAAAAGTTTTAGAGTTTAAAAGGGTAATAGTTCAGCTTTTTCTCTAAAAAATATAATGGTTATAAAAATGATTTAATAAGAAGTTCAGAAATATTTATATAATATAAAAATGTTAGAATTTTTAAATAATCAATACAATAACGTAAATATAATGATTAAACGATAAAACGATAAAACAATTTAAAATATAGTAAGTGTATTAGGAATTATATTAATAATAAAACCTAATAATATAGAGACTGATAATCATAATTTTGTAACAAACATAAATATAATTAATAAAAAAACAAAAATTATTATTAAAATCAAAAATGTACTTTTATTTATCATATTCTCAGTTTAAAGTAAGAGTAGTGAAAAAATTTCATCGTTTCTTAAAAAGAAAATTATTTAAACATTTTGATTTACACAGTATTGTAAATTAACTAAATTTATAATTATAATATTATTAAAAAATTGTAATATTAAAATTATAGAATTAAATAAAAGCTATGAAAAGATATTGTCAAATATTTTAAATGATAATAAATATAAAATTGGACATAAATATAAACTGGGGATATTATAAGAATCAGTGGCTTAGATACGATGTCCCTGTGGTCCAAAATGTATGTCCTTTAAAATTAAGGCTTCTTCAGAGATATACAAAATACGATTACTTAAACGAAATTCTGTAAAATTTACACTATTTTCTTAAAATAGAATAATCTTGTAATGTAGCGTTTTATTGCCTTGTTAGCNTTTATATAATATAAAAATGTTAGAATTTTTAAATAATCAATACAATAACGTAAATATAATGATTAAACGATAAAACGATAAAACAATTTAAAATATAGTAAGTGTATTAGGAATTATATTAATAATAAAACCCAATAATATAGAGACTGATAATCATAATTTTGTAACAAACATAAATATAATTAATAAAAAACAAAAATTATTATTAAAATCAAAAATGTACTTTAATTTATCATATTCTCAGTTTAAAGTAAGAGTAGTGAAAAAATTTCATCGTATCTTAAAAAGAAAATTATTTAAACATTTTGATTTACACAGTATTGTAAATTAACTAAATTTATAATTATAATATTNTTAAAAAGAAAATTATTTAAACATTTTGATTTACACAGTATTGTAAATTAACTAAATTTATAATTATAATATTATTTAAAAATTGTAATATTAAAATTATAGAATTAAATAAAAGCTATGAAAAGATATTGTCAAATATTTTAAATGATAATAAATATAAAATTGGACATAAATATAAACTGGGGATATTATAAGAATCAGTGGCTTAGATACGATGTCCCTGTGGTCCAAAATGTATGTCCTTTAAAATGAAGGCTTCTTCAGAGATATACAAAATACGATTACTTAAATGAAATTCTGTAAAATTTACACTATTTTCTTAAAATAGAATAATCTTGTAATGTAGCGTTTTATTGCCTTGTTAGCNCGAAATTCTGTAAAATTTACACTATTTTCTTAAAATAGAATAATCTTGTAATGTAGCGTTTTATTGCCTTGTTAGCGATATTTTGAGAGATGAAGGGTGGTGATAAAAGAACGTAGATTTAGTCAACTTAAAAAATCAAAGTTTATTTAAAATTATTTAAAAAACTAATCCTTAACTTTTAGGAGAGGACATGTCACCCGTAACTACGCCATTGGCAAGAATAAGCGAGATAAAAATATTTTGGAAAAAGGATTTACCTAGTAAAGTCAATAGGTTCTTAGACTGCTATCCCAAATGTAGGCAACCTCGCACCACGGCAACGGTTATAAAGTTCGTGGACTGGTACCACGAGCGTCGGAATCCACGCACTGTGGCATCCACTTACAGGTTCACATCGTCTCTCAAAATAGTCACCGTTGACCGCTATGCAAGTCTGCCAACGTTTTTTAACTATTGGAAACACTTCTGAAATATATAGGCAGGAATACCCTATGCGGCTTCTCTTTTAGCAGTGATTATCTCCACGGACGAATAAAATCTACACCTGAGTAGCTGTGCTTTCAAGTGGGGAAAGAAACCGCATGGTGCAAGATCAGGCGAGTATGGAGGATGTGGTAACACGGTGGCCTGTCACCTCGCCAGTTCCTCTTGAACAAGCACAGAGCGATGTACAGGGGCGTTGTCGTGTAGCAAAAGCCAGTTATCCCTATGCCACAGTTCAGAACGCTCAAAACGAATTGCAACGCATAGGCTGCGAAGGATCTCCACGTAGCAGGTTTTGTTTACAGTTGTTTACAGAAACGCCCCGTCGTCGTTAGCACTTCTAAGCAGGTCACCGCAAATGGCCATGCGATCGTCACGTTGGTCTTGTCAGCACGCATCGCACACCACGCTATATAACACGTGACAGGTTGAGAATATTCGACAGAATTTTGTAGCACGTTCCATGGCTAATGTCTTTCGCTAGCGGATATGCCTAAACTGCGACGTCCTCGTGTTTCGCTACTCGCATTCAACTACCCTTCACAACTGAGGTCATCGTTCCGCTTACACTGTGCCGTACGCACGCAACTGCCCGTGGTGCAACCTATCTGCTGTAGTGCACCACTGTGATACTATGCGGCCAATCCACGAACTTATTTACACTCACCGCTGCGAGGGGCTGCCTACACTCCGGGCACCATTCCACGAACTTACTGACTGTGGTTGTAAACCTAATCGGTAAACACAGTAACCTATTTACTGTTCTTAAGGCTTATAAATATGACGTACCTACGTATACAGATTGTTCACAAAAAACACCAGCAAACTCCGTCAAGTGATTCCTCACATAAATATAGACGAAAANCCTACGTATACAGATTGTTCACAAAAAACACCAGCAAACTCCGTCAAGTGATTCCTCACATAAATATAGACGAAAATTATTTACATTACATTTATCCTAACTCTCTTCCCGAGAACGGTACACGCCTGCAAAGGTGCGACAGGTTTATTGTGAATAGCACGGTGTCAGATTTGAAATTACGTGTAGTGTACTACTAAATGTAGTACCACGTGCGCGCACACACACACGTGCGCGCACACACACACGTGCGCGCACACACACACGTGCAAGCGCACGCACACNCCTACGTATACAGATTGTTCACAAAAAACACCAGCAAACTCCGTCAAGTGATTCCTCACATAAATATAGACGAAAACTATTTACATTACATTTATCCTAACTCTCTTCCCGAGAATGGTACACGCCTGCAAAGGTGCGACAGGTTTATTGTGAATAGCACGGTGTCAGATTTGAAATTACGTGTAGTGTACTACTAAATGTAGTACCACGTGCGCGCACACACACACGTGCAAGCGCACGCACACGCAGAGAGAGAGAGCGAGAGAGAGAGAGAGAGAGCGAGAGAGCGAGAGAGCGCGAGAGAGAGAGAGAGAGAGAGAGAGAGAGTGAGTGTGAGAGTGAGTGTGAGAGTGAGTGAGTGAGAGTGAGTGTGTGAGAGTGAATGTGAGAGAGTGTGTGTTGCACTCGCCTCCAATGCGACTGGCTACACCTGGGTGGCAACTACTACTAGTACACTACACTTACTTTCAGAGGTCTACGTACATTTGGTCCCGTGCTATACGCAATAAACCTGTCGTTCTTCTCCACCTTTATGGGCGTGTGCCATCCTTATGAAGCGAATTAGGCTAAATGTAATGCTCAGTATATAATTTTCGTCTATATTTATGTGAGGAATCACTTGATGAGTTTGTCGGTGTTTTTTGTGAATTACCTGTATAAGACAGGATACTGACAGTAAAAAATCCAGAATAATTTTTATGAATATGTTTATGCTAAGTAAAAGGCATCTATATTCCAGTTTCCAATATTTTATATTTACGGGGAAGAAAATTACTGAAGAACAAAAAAAAACCAAACTTAAACCACAAACATAATTCTCATATCACCTGCTAAATCATTATGTATTCATTTCCACCTCTGATTTTACAAATGGTAACGAGGTTGAGGCGAATTTTTCGTGAGCCATTACACTCCTCAGGATTCAACAAACCTACCAGCCCAATTTATGAAATTCCCGCCAAAGGATTGTATGAAAGGAAAGTAAGGGAAACGTGTTAGTCCACCATCAAACCATCCCAAAAATAGACCCACAAGGAAAACACATTTTGCCCATTTTTTCCAAATTGACTAGGAGAAAAAGATGAGTAGCTAAAAATAAATGTCTCATAAATAAAAACAGTACAAGTTCCAAGTTTCAGACAAACATTTTTCTTTCTGACATTTACAATATTTTGCTAAATATTATATATTTAGACTGCTTTAACATCTACTGAATAGATAACATGCACCTCTGGTACACCTCTACATGAGAGGCCCCTCTTACTATCATAAACCCTCGTAGTGTGGACTGGATCAGAAAGTTCTTTGGATGAAAACGAACCCTGTTGTACGAGTCTGTAGAAAAACTCGGATAAGATTTTCACACCCAGGCGCAAACTCAACATCACTGTCGATGTCAAAGATGAACTGGATCGCCTCACGAGATGATGTCTCATTAAAATGTCTTACTTAGAGCAGCACAGCATTCAGTCTTATAAACAACCACAACCATTCTCTAAGAAAAATCATTCTTCAGGGCCTGAAAACAATACATCTGGCATTTTTGTTGGGAAAAAAAAAGGGGGGGGGCAAATTTGGTTTTCCCCCCTCCCCTTCAAATTTTAATTTTTAATTCTGAAGTAAGGTTTTTTAGTAAAGTGTGTATACGAGAACATGAATATCAAGCTTCGTAAACTTGTGCTTCGTGTGTTGTATGTGCCGGAAATAACGAGTAAAAATATTGCAAAAATATTTGTTAACGGTAACGCAAATCCAAAAAATGGAATAGATTTTGCATAACTAATAGTAAATATTACCAGAAAGTTATTTGAAGTGCTAAAAATTGCCTTATAAAAGCATCTACTAAAACTGGCATTTAATATATTTCTTAGAATGGCATATACCAAGTTATTCCGTGATAACTACTTACAGACTCAACTTTCCGAAACACATGCTACCGCAACTACTGTATATTCGGATGACGGTATAAACGTAATAACAGCTGCTACTTGCCAAAAATGGCAAATGAAGATAATTGAGTAATATGCTAATACTTTTACGCAGTATAAAACATTTGACACACAATCAAATAAAGAAAAACTGTATCCCCGCGGCACTAAGTACTCACTTCATACAGTGTCTACAAGCTTATGTTATCGGATTGTGTTCGGCCTGACCAATGTACCAACAAGATACAGCAAGTCATTCCCCTTACTCCTGATGAAACTCGATCTCTTTTCGCGCCAATCGGCCTCCCTTCCTTTTTTCCTACCCACACGAAACCGATAGGCGATGGACGAGCAGCCAACTGCAGAAAGGCGGTTTATTTACGTCTTTTTTTTAACATTTGTGGTCTTTTTGATGCCAGTTACCAAAGGAATCAACAAGATACGTATGTAATGTATAATTTTATTTGATAAATATTATAACGATGCAGGCACATGTTTACTTACTCGTATCGTAAATTTAAAAATGTTTTCATGTGCAGTACATCTTTGTGTGTGTGTTTTTTTTTACCTGCAAGGTCCTTCCTGCCACCTCTTAGATATGCCACCTAGGGTAGGTGCCCCCTCCCTCCTTGNGTTTTTTTTTACCTGCAAGGTCCTTCCTGCCACCTCTTAGATATGCCACCTAGGGTAGGTGCCCCCTCCCTCCTTGGTCCTCTTAGATCCAGCCCTGTCTGAATTCTCACGAAAGTTACCGGTCCACGCAAAACTCACGCACAAAAAAAACTGCCTCCGAGGTCTTAGTCCCGTCACCTAGATCGCCACACTCCTCACAAATTCTCCTCTTGCCCTGAACTTTAAATTCCCGCTATACTGTAAATTATTGTCCGAGACCCACTTGAATATCTTAACTTTAATGGTTCCTCTGACATAGAATCTCTTTCCCAATCATGCATTGAAGTCCATCATTAACACAAGTTTTTTTCCCCCTCATGAAATTAANTGACATAGAATCTCTTTCCCAATCATGCATTGAAGTCCATCATTAACACAAGTTTTTTTCCCCCTCATGAAATTAAATTCTTATGACTAAGTATTAACTGGATCCTCTAAGTTAAATGCTAAAAAGGTTCCATACGGGTACTTGTGATTTTTCTCTGACAGCACAATAGAATTCTCATCTCTCGTGCAGGTAGAAGGTCAGATGGAGCACAGAGTGTATACGTGACGGGGTTATTCTCTCGACGCGATCCCTTACCTAATGTTGCTCGGAACAGGGAACGAGCTTAATCTAGAACAATCAAGCACATAATCCTATCTTCAGGGTCATTCTGCTGAGCAAAACATTTGAAATACAGTACCCATACAGATATGTTTTTCCCTAAGAACTTGGGTCACCGCAACCCGCACAGCTGTTCTGCTGTGCAAATAGACGCGAGAACAGGCGACGNAGACATACTCCAAAATTATTTTTTTTATGTGTCTGGAGTAATAATTTGGAAAACACACTAGAGATGGTAGGACAATTTTCAAATACGTGGAGCAAGATACATTGACACACATAACGTTGATACTCAATCACAAGATCATTAGTAAATATCTCTGAGGCAGACGGGAAATACCATCGGCTGCATGAGATCCGTCAATGTGCGCCACCTCTCGTCGAAATGCTGTGACGATGTCTGCCTAATCGCTGGCAACGAACCGTGGACAACCTCACCGCATACTACTGTGAAGGTTGTTAAACAGCTTGTACGCGTATGATACGTATCCGTTCACATGAGTGTATGCGGTTTGTATGAGAATATATCAATTACAAAGTGATTTGAAGCAGCCATGTTTATCTTTGTTCCTTGCCAGACATTCCTGCATCCATACCCTGTGTGGTATCACCTTTAAAACGTTCATGTCGTGCACAGTACATTTCCTGTGTTGGGTCATTTTCGGGATATAAACAATAGTTGCCATGGCTTCTGAATCAGTCCTTATATTTAAATATTTAATAATTAAAAAATTGAATAAATTATTGAAATCTTTTGTTAAAGCACATAATATAAAAAGTTATGAAATTAATATAAGCAAACCAAGCACTATTTTAAAGGAAAAATTAAAGAATATCAATGATTTCATATAAATATAAATGTAATAAAAAATGTGTAAATGATGACGATTATAAGGATTATGGTTCTTCGCTTAAAGCTGCGGCATGTGCCTAATGTACTTCTTACACCACTTAAACTCAGTTCTGACGCACAAGCATTAGAGCATCGACAGTAATACGCATTGATAGCACTGTGGCCAGAGACGTAAAGAAAAAACATTCTGCAGCAGAATATCGCTACCACCGTGATCATGTAAGCGTTCACTTCTGATCACATAGCAAGATTACTGTGTTTTATCTGATATTTTGTGAAATTAAAAGCTCCCTGGGAGGGAATTTAATGCAAATTCCCTAATTACGTCTGGCTTTTAGTCATTACCCAAAATAGGCAGTGATCAGTAGGCTCACATTGGCCAGCTCTCGCTCTCTCATCTATTATTTATTGGCAGTACAGACCATGTGGCTGGCGGAAGTCCTGATGGAGAATCAGTATTTCATCAAGAGCACTTTATAAAACTTGCATATATTGGTATGGGTATGTTACAATCCCTAAAGGTAAAAATTGCAGTCATAAAAGCCAATACACAGCAGCCAAAAAATTATATTTCTAACATTCATTACCTAAACAAAAGTGAGAAACTAAATATTGGAATATATTCTTTGCTGAGGATTTTCATTCTGCATGTTGCAGTGTTGTATGTTCACCAGGTCTGGACCAAGTGGCAGTTTAGTATTGATATGCTAAGATGTGTCTTTTAGTTAATAATGAATAAAGATTAGCAAAGTAGAGTGCCCGATTCCACTAATGTTCACTAATGTTGCACTGCATTTTTGTATCAGGTTAAGTGAAAATGGCAACATTACTGCAGTGTCTTAGCGCGGCTGTTTAGTGCGGGACCGGCCAAGCGAAAGGATAAGATTTTACATGTTAAACGGTTTTAGGCGTGTCTCGCCCACCTTTAACGATATCGCTTTCAAATAAAAAATATTTGTCCATCTTTGCCTGAGCCACATTGCTACAAAAATTTTTTGTAAAATTTCTAATACCCTGAAAATTGTAAGTTATGATTTGTAGACTAAAAAAAAAAATACGCAAAAACACAAACTCATTCATTTACTCCTACTTGCTCTCCTGTAGCATGATTCCTCTCTTTATGGCACAAAGAGTTTTTTTTTTTGTTTGAATGCGATATTGTGAAAATTATCTGAGACAGGCCTAAAATTATTCTACTTTAAAACCCTATCCTTTCGCTGGGTCGACCTCGCGCTAGGCAGTGCCCTCAAGAGGGGTTGACAGTGTACAACTCAGCAGCAAACACAATTAAACACATTATGTACAACATATATGCAGTATACTGCCATGATACATAACATGAAATGTAATGGGTCTCTTCCCCCTCCCCCTCCCATGAAAATATCTACGCAAACTTGTGATTGCAACAAGAACATTCAAAATCCTCCTGGTTATACATCAACCATTTAGATGCTACTGTTACAGCTCGAGTGAAAGTTTTTTATCTTTGTGTATACAAAGATATATGTGTGTGTGACTGCAAATTTACAGTTTTAAGGTGCACTATACAATGAAATTTCACTTACCATCCAAGAACAGTACACATAGAAAATGTCTAAAAATTAGTGTCCATTGAGGAAGCAAATGTTTCTTATTTGTTGTAGGTTGCCAGCCAAGAGCACCTCAATCAGCTTGCCAAGGGCTGCAGTCTTGGCCACATGCTGTCGTACGACGACACTGACAAAGATGGCCGCCTCAACATTANTTTCTCATATTCTGGTAATCACATTTAGTGTCTTATTTGTTGTAGGTTGCCAGCCAAGAGCACCTCAATCAGCTTGCCAAGGGCTGCAGTCTTGGCCACATGCTGTCGTACGACGACACTGACAAAGATGGCCGCCTCAACATTAATGAGTTTTACATGGCGTTTAGTAAGTTATACAGTAAGTTGGCTCACTGCTTTACTGCTGCTTTAGTAGAAGTTATATATAGTTTAGGAGCTAGCTGAAGGCTATTTGTAAACAGCCTGGGCGTGATAGAGTAATATATTTTGTTTACATTAGCTCAAACAGCTGAATAATGTAACATACAGTAGTAGTCTTCTGGTGATAAGTTATTATATTGCACCACACATATTTTTGTGTTTAAATTTGTAGAATATACTGGCCCAGATGTTCATATATTTTGTCTCTTTAACGGCGAGTAAAAAATAAGGGATTTTGTTTTCATTCTCCGCAAGTTGTAATAGTTAACAGCGATTTATTTTGACATTCCCAGATACATTTGAGCATCTGTTAAAATGTTATAATTCTCAAAAGCTTATTACAATGTTGTATATGCTCCAAGTCTGCTGACCTATTTCTCGTTGAGCTGAATTTACAAAGTGCAAAAATTCAAATGATAAGGGGATTGGTGAAATCATAACTGCTACAAGTATGGGTATGGTTATGGGTACTTGGTACAACTCTCAGCAGAAGAATTTTGGCAGCTCTCAGGATTAGCACGGGTGAACACAAGCTGATTCACAAGAGCATGTGCAACAGGCTTGTAGGTATACTATTAAATTATGCTCTCATAAAAAGTGGCTATGCTGTTTGAAAATGAGCATTGATTTTTGTAAGCCATCTGTCAAAATGGTTCAAAATATAATTATTTGTATTTGTTTTTCTTTGTTCATTTTCCAATTATACGTCTTAGAGGAATAATATTCAGTACTTATTTTACTTTTAATTTAACCACTGTCCAGTTTTCATGACTTCAAGAAAATGACATCTGGTAATTTATATTATGACATACCAATATTATAATTTTAGTTCTTGGTCATGGAAGTAAACAGAATTGTACGTAAACAGAATGCTTTGCTTTGGGAAAGAATGTAATGATTTACCTCAAGACACATGTATACGTATGAATAGAAAAGGTGTTGTGTGTTGTTTAAAAAATTTTATATATTACAAGTTTGGATTTGCAATTTACAAAATGTCAAAATGTTTACAAACTTAATATAGACCCACTGAACCATGTTGTGAAACCTTCTATTAAAAACTTTCAGCTTTTTTCCTTTTATATAAGCCAGTGTATATTTTCATTTGTGTAGCTCAATATTAATTTTTTTTTCTGTTTAGTTGTTAAATAATTTTTTGGAGAAGCCTCGGAAAGGAAAAAATACACATTACTACACATCATAAATTAAAGAACAGCTAAAGTGTTGTTTGTAATGTTTTTGTAATATTTTATTAACTTCCATGAATCTCAAACGACTTACAACATTACTTTAATCACCGGTTGTCTATATGCCAAGATCACTTAAGTCCGCCATTACACACACACTATGCACGTCTGCCAACTTACAACCACAAAACCTTCCCCTTTAATAAGCAATAAATGACATATTACATAACCTTGCAGCTACACACACAATCCAAAAAACACACATCAATATAGCAAGTCTCCCTCTCACAAGGACATAAATAAAACTAGATTAGTTATGCCTACACTACAGGCACTAGTGTCTGTATTTTTCTGACAATCTAGTTTCACGTCCGCATCTTGTGCGTACAGGCCACCTCACGTGTTCCTTCCATTTGGACGGAGCTTCCTTGTTCATTAATTTATTGCATAATTTATTAACAATTTTTTATACTAGAGATCTAAAATATTACTTTATAAACAATTTCACACAAAAATTTATTAAAATACACATTGCATGAACTAACAGAATGTTGTGCTCACATCATCGGAATTAAAATACCCAAACCAAGCGCTTGTTTCTACAATATCAAGAGAAAAATTGCTTTTAGAGATGCCATTTTCAAAAAAAAGTATCAATACATAGTATAAAAGGAAGTCCCTGGCGGGCGTCTGTCTGTCTGTCTGTCTGTATGACTGCGGTAATCTTGAGATCCACTGAACGGATTTGGATGATGTTTTTACTTTTATGATCTACATTTATCGAGGAAGGTTTGTATGTATTAAAAATTGCTCTATCACTTATAGGAGCTGAGCATTAACGGTATTAGTGAATCAAGTCGGGAAAAACGTTTGCCGCTAGTGTGTGCTCATGGAATACACTGGTTAATCCTTTAGAGATATAACAAAATCATGTACGAAAGAATTCTGTAAAATTAAATGATTTACAAAAAAGTCAGCAGTAGCATATATCAATATTTAATAGATAAGTAGTAATAAGCGTATTTACAATTTAAACTACACAGTAAAAACAAACGTAAAATTCACTGTATTTTCTAACCATAAAGAACTTCATCTTTATCGAAATAAATCAATTCATATTTAAAACTGTTTAATGTGTATAGAAAATGTTCTTTACAGCATACAATTATCGCCAATACTTTAAAAGTTATGAAAAGTTTTGTGGAAAAGTAATTTCTAAAATCGAGACGCGCGCACGGACCTATATGCAGGCGGGGGCGGCGGCGCGGAGTTTTGCTGATGAAGTCAATGCATTATTAAAAATATCGTATCTTTGGCCCAACGTAACAAAAGTAGCACTTAAAACAAACATGAGAGTACTTATGTCTTCAGAAGGAAACAGCATGTTTGCTGACATGCTACTGAAAGTCGGAAATGGAGAACTTCCAATGGATTGTGGAAACATTTCTCTCAATGGTGATATATGTGTTTTAGTCACCGACCACCAACAACTGATAGATAATATATACCCTGAAATACACGACCTTTCGAATTAGACACTATCGTGGTTCAAAGAAAGAGCGATATTATCGCCTACTAATGAAAAAGTCAAAAAATTAATGAATTAGTGCTCCCAAAATTGAATGTGCNTAATGAATTAGTGCTCCCAAAATTGAATGTGCAAACACAAGTCTATTACTCAGTAGATGCAGTACTCGACAGTGAAGAAGCTATGCACTATCCCACAGAATTTCTTAATTCATTGAAAACTTCTGGCATGCAACCACACAAACTGATTTTAAAAGTTGGAGCTCCCATAATTTTATTGCGAAATATAAATGCACCGAAATAATGCAACAGGACTCGATTATAAATAAAAAGTTTTAAAAGTTATCTCATTGAAGGTACTAGTCTAACTGTCTGTGGTACTTGAGCAATTGTNTATTATAAATAAAAAGTTTTAAAAGTTATCTCATTGAAGGTACTAGTCTAACTGTCTGTGGTACTTGAGCAATTGTTTTAATACCTAGAATACCAATGATTTCCTCGGATTTGCCTTTTAATTTTAAAAGAGTCCAATTTCCAATAAGAGTTTGTTTTGGTATGACCATAAATAAGGCACAGGGTCAAACACTTAATGTGGCTGAAGTGAATTTGAGTGGAGCATGTTTTTCACACGGACAACTATACGTAGCCCTTTCGCGTGTCACGTCAAACAGAAATCTTTTTGTGCTAGTCCTTGCTCCCATCGAACGATTCTTAGCTTTTCACATTATTCAGTACTGTATAGATAAATACATTTTTCGCATTTGCCCAAGTGGTGACAACTGTATTGGGAAATCCATGAAATAAGTCATGTAGTGCTTTGGTTTAGCAGATTACAGGAGATCCCTCCCCTCCCTAAATGCCCCATGCACATCTGAAGCATGTGTTTTCTCACTCAGGTCAGTAAAATCACCATCTGAGGTCACACAGAAATGACAGTTGTGTCTTGTGGTATCGTGGTGCCCAACTGTCCCTATTTGTGCCCAGAATCCCTGGAACATTGGCCATCCAAAGACATGCAAACCATTCCCGATAAGGTATACCTACAAGGCCTTCCTTTATTTGACCCTGTGGGTATTAAAGCAACCACATCAATGATGAGGATAGTACTGGGCATGCCAGGCAGTGTACCTGTGTTGTTTGTCATAATCGGCTGTTGCTGGTCCAAGTGGAGTAGGGTGATTGGTGCTCCAAACTAACCGCTGTGGAGAGCATGGAGCAATAAATAGTCATAATAGGCTACACAGGCAGGGGTTACATTATATGTCTTCAAATGTAAGGCAGTTGTAGCTCAGATTTGATTACTTCACTGGCAAATATAACTTTCAGAGGTTTATAACTGCTTGTCAAATTTCTATGGCATAATGCATTAAAATTTACATGTGGGTATTAACCACATGACCTTTTGGTTCAAAGGCAGGTACTTACTCTTAAATCATCAAGGGCAGCTTTAAATTGTGTGGTGTAGCAGTACATTGTGGTGAAACACAGATATAAAAACTGCAGTGTGTCATGTTACTCTGGCTGCCTCTGTCATCCCAGGTGTGTCTGTGGTGTCACTGGACAAGGCCTTGGAGGTGAACCACTTATCTGCACGTGTGGGGGACAACGTGGAGATAAAGTGTGACGTGACGGGCACGCCTCCTCCGCCCATTGTGTGGCGCCGCAACGAAGCTGATTTGTCGGCTCTCAACGAGGACGAGGTGCGGGTGTTCAGTGATGGCTCCCTTTACCTCACTCGCATACAACTGTTGCATGCAGGGAACTACACATGCCATGCCCAGCGCAACAAGGATGTTGTGCAGACTCATGTCCTCACTGTGCACAGTAAGTATGGACACAGCTGCTGAACTGCCATGCCAAAAGCAATGACATCATGCACACTTGTATCACCAGGTATTATGACATTATGTAGCTTGCAAATGGTTTTTATTTATCTTATCTTCCAGTCCTGTAGTTAAAATGTGGTCTTAAAAGTAGAAAATTTTCCATGGCAAAGGCCAGTTCCTTAAATTCCACAGTGCAAACAAATTAAATAAAATGTATTTATTGCTAGTTTAACATCAACAGGGCCTGAAAATAATAGTTTTTAAGTTGCTTTAGATTAAAACTTGGGTTTATTATTAGTAATATATTTTATTTATTATATGAAAGTAATTTTAATGTAATAAGAGACTCTTTATTATGCGTACAATAGATGACTGCATGAAATATTAACTTGGAAAATTCTTAATATGACACTATGAACACTTTTCAGCATCAAAATTATTTTCAAAGCTGTTAAATATTTTTGCTTCACTTCAGTATGTTTTTTTATACTATGTATATTTTACTGGATTTTTTTACATTTATTGTATACGTATGTGGAACATAAATAGTTTCTCAAAATGGATAGCTTATAACTGCGGCTATCTCTAGGCAGGAAAGCTTCTGCTCTCTGCAAATCTTAAGCATGTGTGCCATACAGAGAAGATATTTATACTTTGCTTTAACAATCTGTTAATTTTGTGGTAATTTTTCATCTTACATCTGCGGGGACAGTGGCATCTTCCGGCCCCAAACACACAATTTATCATTTTCTCATCTCAAGTGCTCTGGTGTGTCAACAGCTTTCTATCAATGGTTGTTTTAGTCATGTAGTCAAATTATTTCATGTCCTGAGTAAGGTTGTGCAATGTAGTGATAATGGTAACAGTATAGGACTTTCGAAATACTGCATTTGCAATATGTTCCAAGAACGTTGTAATGATGCAGTATTATAAATTTTCGGGATACGCAGTTCATTTTCTTTTGTTTATCAGGATTCAAAATTAAAAGCCGTGGTAGTTTGTTTATCGTGGAGTAACGTTATCGGGCGTACTTTTGCCGTTTCGAAAGTTTTAGTTTTTGCTACGCGTTAACATTACATTAGAAGCTTTTCCAGACTGCGTCAACAAGTTTTGTTTGAGAAGTTCACTTATCTTTAACTTACGGCGCAGTTAAGCGGGCTACGATGCAGTTTGGATGGCGCTGCTGGCAGATGTCGGCTGCTGTGCCCTTAACTTAGGAGAGGGGGGCGATAGGTCCGCAGCACAAATACTCGTGTGCCTGTCGCCATTCAGAGCAGTCGATAATAAGCAGTAGACTCTCAGCAGCGACTCGCCGAGGCCGCGTAGGGTTTGGCGTATAACCCCCACACTGGCAAACTTGAACTTGCCAAATTAATTCTTAGCCGGTGTGGGAGGTTGCTGCATTTATTTTTCTACGGGCAAGTTTTTATGACGTAGTTAATCAACAACGACTGTGGCGCTGCTCTCTAGTTTATCTGTGTATCGGTGAACCCTGTTCGTACTTGGCATACCTGAACACTATGTGAACTGTGGCATTTTTAATAAATAAAAGTAAATACTAATAAACCGGAACTTGACTACATTATTTGGTAATTAATTGGCGTCTTTTTAAAGAGTCTCATGTTACTACCTGTGAGCTAGCTGAGTGGTAACTTCCTTGCGTCATACCCCGACGTAGAATGCTACAAACATGGCGGCCTTAATGCGCCGTTAACAACTTTACAAATATGACGTCCCCGACATAGGCATCGTTACAAATATGGCGCNGTGGCGGCCTTAATGCGCCGTTAACAACTTTACAAATATGACGTCCCCGACATAGGCATCGTTACAAATATGGCGCCTTACTGTGGAGTTGTAATATTATAAAGCCGGCTGTAACGAGCCACGTGCCACATTACAACGTAGAAAAATATATATTGCATATCAAAATATGAGAGATCAGCAAAATGTCTGATGTATTATTATTACAGTGTACTGTGATATTTGCAATATTATTGTATTGTGAAAGCAACATTGAAACATGAGCATTAGTGGCATCTGCCCTGGCAGGAATGAATCCTGCCTGCAATGTGATACTGCTACTTTCAGAATTAACTAGCACTCTACTTTCAACCACATGGCGAAAAGTGTGTTTGTGTTAAGTGGGTCCTGGTGCATAATTAAGATGTTTATCACTGGAATCACAATTAAGTTTCCCCAATTCCATCCTGCCATTGGTTGTTTTATGTAAAGTGCAGTGATTCATATGTTCCTAGTATCAGTGCCAGACAATCAAATGAGAGATAAATCAGTGTTCACCATGTCCTATATAGAAATCATAGAATATAGTAAAAGGTTATATAAGGTCAAGTACAAATTGTGAATAGTTTTCTATGGGGCTCTTCCACATATTACTTTACTTTAAAATATTGGTCTGCACTAAACTGACACACTTTTGGGGGCTATTCCAATCATCATTCAAGCTGTAACATCATTTTATTTTCTATATTCAATCACTGCTGAACAATAAAAATAGTGCACACAGAAGGATACATCAGATGGTACCTATTGTAACTTTATAGAGATTGAAGTATTGTGTATAGTAGACAGGCAACGTAACACACAAACACCACCTGAATTGAATCTTACCGCCATATGGGCCTTACCAATTATATTTGCAGCTCAGGAACACTTGCATTAGCCAATATCCGTAGGCTACCAACAACATACAAGAGACACTACGACGACACAAATCAAAATTACCACTAACTACTGATTAAAAGAATACTCACAGAGACTTGACTGGAAATTGTTGGGATTTCACTGCTAGAGTCGGATGCTTTATTGTTAGGAGATATGACACACACATAATTCAAGAACTTGACCTACATACATGCAACAACAACACAGATACAGTTCATTCAACTGCTGTTTGATTACAACTCAACACATAATCAAGCAGCAAATATAAACAAAAACACAATATGAAAACTATTCACTGAGTTAAAGTCCCAATCCAAGCACACAATTATTGTGGTGGGGTTTAAGGAGTGCTTTAGTTAACACATCTGCGGTCATCTCCTCGCTTGGTAAGTATACTATTTCAATTTTCTTTTTTTCAACTGCTTCCCTTATGAAGTGATGTCTTATGTCGATATGTTTTGTGCGACTGTGGTATTTTGGATTCGCACACAGTTTACGAGCAGATTGATTGTCACTAAACAACTTCACACACTGTACCTCACCAAAAAGTTCTTCCATCAGGTTTTGTAGGTAAATGGCTTATTTTGTAGCATATGACAGTCCCGTGTACTCTGCTTCAGTGCTGGAAAGTGCCAAAGTCTGCTGCTTTCCCACAATATGGCTGCATTTCCAAATTTGAACACAAGGTCTGTAAGTTGTTCGGTGTTGTTGGAGTACTTCAAATAATAGTTAATGGTTCCCTTCGGGTACCTGAGTACCCTTTTCGCACACTTCCAACGCTCCTCAGAATAACAGTGGTTGAATTGGCTCACAATACTAACTGAGTGGGAAATATCTGGCCTTGTGCAGACTGCTAGGTACATCAGACACCCTATCAGGTTCTGAAGGGGTACCCTTGGGTCTTTTTGTCATCACCATCTTTCATAAGTTTCAGATGTTTCCATTGGAGTTCCAGCTGGTTTTGCAGTCTGTCATTCCGAATCTGTCTAGAAGGTTCTTAATATAATGTTCTTGAATTACTTGAATAGTGCCAGAGTTCCTGTCCCTCAAGATGTTCATACCTAGGCAGTATTTCACCTCACCCTAGTCCTTCATCCTGAAAGTGGTCATCAGTTCTGATTTTAGGTCATGTTTTCAGATTTATTTGAGGACAGTATAAGAAAGTCATCAACATATAAAGCTACACTCAAGTAATTGTTGTTAGACACCTTGTAATATATGCATGGTTCATGCTGACTTGAAAAATGTGCAAAAAAATGTGCATGTTGCCTATTATGAATCTTCTCTTGAAGTCCATCAGTTGCATAAAGAAATGTCTTCGACATCTTCCTTGCTTTATATAGTTTGGTCTTTCTCATGTTAATGCGGCTACAACTACATGTCAGTGTCTATGAGCACTGGTTGGTGCTTACAGAGCCACTGCTCGGTGTGCAGTCAAATGCAGATGCACCAACATGGGATCCTGTGCATACCAGCCCCTACTCCCACTATTTACATTGATTCGTGGTTGTAGCATGGTTTCTTCATGGTGCACTATTTTCATTGTTCGGCAGTGTATTATTTATGGCAGCAGACAGGATATAGTCCCTTGTAAGTTCCCCCGATGCTGCCAACACACACGTATGTTTGGTTTTCTGCCTTTCTCGCACAAAGAGCACTGCTGATGGCTTAGATATCCAGTCATTCTGACTGGTGGCGCTGCACCTTGGGGGGATAACATTACCATGCCGCAGCTGCCTTGCAGCCCAACACTCAAGAGGTGTGACATCCATGTATACTTACACAACCGACAGGCTAGGCCCAACACACATCAATATTTCATCCAGTTGGATCCGGGCTGACAAACTGGNGAGCACTGCTGATGGCTTAGATATCCAGTCATTCTGACTGGTGGCGCTGCACCTTGGGGGGATAACATTACCATGCTGCAGCTGCCTTGCAGCCCAACACTCAAGAGGTGTGACATCCATGCATACTTACACAACCGACAGGCTAGGCCCAACACACATCAATATTTCATCCAGTTGGATCCGGGCTGACAAACTGGATAGATATACATATGCTCTTGCAGGAGAACCTCAACTTTGTGTTTAACCGGAAATGGTTATTCTGTAAGCATTCAAATTCATCTNTTGGCTTTTTTTTTTTTTTGTTTTTTTTTTTGTTTTTTTTTTTATGTCCAGTGTACCTATTTAGCTTACAACTTGAATACTGTATTGGTTATTTTAAAAACCATGTTTGATGAAGTTACTGCTGAAAAAATTATCCAGCCTATTTACATTCATTTTCTTCAAATGTGTTAAATCCTAAAATTGTATGCATTTTGTTGACTTATTGTTAACCAGATTCAAATTTCTTTGCACAGCAATACCGGAGGTGAAAGTGACTCCTCGTATACAATCACGAAGACCTGAGGAAGAAGCATCTATGTTCTGTCATGTGATTGGTGAACCATTTCCAAAGGTAGGGGCCACTGCATGTATTTTGTTGTAGCTAGCCCTAGTACCGGTAACAGAAATATTTTATAAAGGTTAAGCATCAGGTGATCGTGAAGAACACTACTGGAATTAATTGTAAGCCTGATATAACTAAAATATTTTGTGATACAGTATGCTAAAATCTTCAAATTTATGGCATCAGAAACAATTTCATAAAAGGTGCTGTAGCAGCACTAGAAAATTTTTTCTCATAAAGATTTTGAGTAGTTCTCCTAGATTAACTTCTAAATACTTGCTGACTGCAGTGAACACATTTTGCAATAATGTATACTGTGTATTCCCATGAACAGCAGAGTCTGAAAGATATTAGCTGCCTGATGAAATTGGTTCTGTAATGTACAGTATAATTGAAATTGTTGAACTTTCTGCACCCCTTTCCAAGTGATGATATGCACAGTAAAGAAAAAAAAAAATTACTAAAAGCCATTGTTTATCACACATTCAAGGACTACTATCATACTGTGGTTGGAAGCTGATCAGGGATGTAAGGTATTTCAGAAAGCTCAGTACATATAAAATACCAAATATTTAAGATGCATGACAACTTTACAGTTTTGTTTACGAGACAGCTAGGAGGAAGCTTCTGTTATCCGTCCATGTATTCAAATATTTATACACAAAGTATTAAGGAGAAATCCTGTCATGTAAATGTCGACCGTAGTGTGTAATAAAATAATTAGTCATATGAGCTGACTGGTTACACTATCAGTTTGGCTCTTCCTTTCAAGGAGGTTAGCTGTCAAAACCATGCACTGTACACTACAAGCACACTGCTTCACCATGTATTTCCTATGTATTTACATACATACAGCTTAAGTACCTCTTTACACCACATAGCACTTACATCCCTGTGTGCCAGGTGAGCAAGGTGATGTGAGGTGGAAAAGAAACTGAGCTCAGATTACACTACAAGATATCAGGCAAGTATTTAAGTTTGTTTTTGTTAAACCTCACAATAGTGACAGTGATACTTTCTAAATCTTGCCACTTGACATGGAAACATTCATTTTCTTAATAAAAGTTCAAAAAGGGAAGCTATTTGAAGTTCACGTGCACAACACCAGTTTTGACATTTGTCTATGAAAATGTTGCAAACATTGCCTCAAAGAGAATTAAGGATTACTTTTAATTTTAACTAATAAACGTAACTGCTGTAACATAAATACCCAAAGCCATTAACACTTACATGCCTACTTACATGTAGCCTTGTCTATGTTAATACAGTAATTCTAAAGAATCTCAACTTAATGGTCCTGTGGTATAATGGTGTAGATAGTGTTGATATAAAGAGAACATTTAACATTTTTTCGTTGTTTGTGAGGGCATGTAATTGGTTTTGAAGTATCTAAGATGTTTTTCTTATGTTGTAGTCTCAATCAAGTTTGAAATTGATGAAGATGGCTGTTAGATATTAGATGGTATTCTTTCTTTTTGAGTAACTCTTGAAAAGCAGTTGCTTATTATTTTTGGTACAGTTTGGCTTGCATGGGAAAGTTAATGTGATGGGGTTTACATCAGTGTTTGGAGGGATGCTTTTTACAGCGCAATGCTCTTATTTGGCAATGTTCAGAGATGCAATAACAGCACCACCATGAGATGCCCTTATTTGGGAACTTTGGTGCAATTCGATAAGGCTGCCAGTAGTGGCCAATGGAAGTGAAGGGTAGGGGTGATGCGTGGTGACATGGTTAGCTGAGGGTGCTCGTCGCCACCTTTGCAAACATAAACTGGCAGTCACTATGGACAGATGTAGGACAGCAGTTGCAGCGTTTGTTAACAACTAAATGATTGATGGCAACATGATGGAGTCTGTGAGGCTGTTCTCTCGTAGTCTGTCTGGTTTGTTGTATTACAACTGTTTCATGTGTCTGCTGTGTAAAGTGTGTTTGGTAATAGTGCCTTTATTTACAAACTTTTCTCATGTTGCTACACCGAGTGAATGAATTGAGTTGATGCTTCAGTCATCACTCGTTTGACAACTGCAACATCACAATAGCTTAAATGTAAGGTTTTTTTACATTGTTAGGGTTTGTAAAGCTATTATTTTTGAGTCCTACTTAAGATAAGACCAAGGGATTGAATATGAGCAATAATTGTGAAAGACTGTGTGACTGCTAAAACTCAATACAATAACAATTATTAAAATAACCGTAACTACTTTACTGAAAATGGTTACAGGTAGAGTGGTTGAAGAATGATGAGCGTCTGAAGCTGGATATGCCACACAAATACGAGATAATCGGCAATGGAACAGAGCTGCAGTTGCACAACATAGACTACGCAGACACAGGAGCATACATGTGTCAGGCCACAAATGTTGGTGGAATGACGAGAGACATATCATCCTTGGTGGTGCAGGAGGACCCCACACCAAGTAGGTGCTACATTTTAATATAGGTTCTTCTTTTATTCTTAAGGCATTATGTTTCTGATACTGTTTTGCAATCTGGGTCCTGGCTATAAGGTCACACCTGTGTAGTGTGGACCAGCAAAAGTTAGAGCCCACCAACCCACATGACCGAAAAATATCTAAGCACCGTAAAGTTCCCAAGTGGGTCAAAGCCCTCATAAAATCAGATATAATCTTCAGCCACTGTGCATAACTGTGCAACATAAAACCCACACTTTGGCTTCTGTAGTTGTGTAACCTATGTTCCAGGGCTGGTAGGGTTTGAATACGAATTTTCAATGTACAGTGTGTGTTCTGTGTTTCTTAGGTTTTGAAGGAAACACCTTAATAATTAATGAAATTTATTTAAGAAAATATTAACCTTATATGAATAATGATCATGCTAAACTGATTTTGTTGTCAATACCACAAAAATATTCGCAGGATCTATAGCTTCCTCCTGTCATTCCACACTGTTTCCAGACACTTCATAAAATTGTTGAACATCACTTCCTACAATGCCTTGTATCAAATATCCTCATGGTACTAAGAGCTGTGCCAATATGATGGCTTATTACCATCATATAACATGAGAAAGTAACAGTTAAACATGTGGCTCCAAGGTAAAGTTTGTTTATGTATGTTTTCGTTTTGCCATAGTCTAGTACAGACCTGCACAACTAGGCACAAGGTGGAGGCCAAAATTATATGCTAAACTTTTTCAGGCTGCAGATATGTTTTAGGCTTTTTAGTATTTAGCACCTCACTTTCCAAATTGAAGTATCAATAATATATATTAATATGAATTAATTACTGTTATTAATTAAGATCTTTACACACAACAAAATCAGATCAATGTTAAAAAATTACATTGATAACCACTACTAGCTACAATTACAAAGTACAATCACAAAGTGCATTCAAAGTACAATTACAAACTACACTTTTTCAGGTTTTCTAGCTCTTTATAAATTTTGTTAATGCGACGTATTACATTTCTTGTCAGTTTATCGTACTCCGGAATCACGTTTGAAATCAATGTTTTCAAAATGTCTTCCAAGTGCTCATCAGTTAAAGCTGATCGTTGCTTTTTTTTATTAAGGGTCATAATGGAAAAGGTATGTTCACATATGTTGGTACTTCCAAATATGCTAAAAATCTGTAAAGCATAATCTCGCAGGTTTTTTAACTTTTCTTTGACCAAACTCTTGTAGAAGTCTTGAATACTGGCTTCTCTGTGTTTATTTAGATAAACTGTTGAGCACTGAAGTTTAATAACTTCTAGCCGTAAATGCACGGGAAGTTCCTCTGAATCCACAGAAAAAGGATCCTCAACTTGAATTTTATGTCGTCTTCTTTGGATAGTGTAAGTCTTCTGTCAAATTCCTGGATAAAAAGTTCAATACAGTTTGAATATTTTCCTCATAACTTGGCATGTTGACACAACAAAATGTTCTTCATATACGTTTTAAAATGACATATTTCTCCCTTTTTCATTTGGTTTGGTACAAGCTCACTTTCATTTTAAAAGCTTTTACTGCAGTAATGATTTAAAAAGTAAGTTGATTTTTCCCTTGAAACAGTAAATTCAATTCGTTTAAATGACCTGTGCTGTCACAAAAATATAGGTCATTATTCCAAACTTCATTCTGCAGTTCTGGGAAATTTATTGGTTCATTCTCCAAGAACTGAAAGATTTCTTCCTTGAGAGCAACAACACGTTGCAATACTCTTCCACGGCTCAACCAAAAAACTTCTCATTGATAGAGCACATCGTAGCAGGTGGTGGCACCAATTTCTCCAAGAAATGCTCGAAATTACCTATGTTTTAGTCCCCTTGAACAAATATAGTTAACAATCTAAACTGTCACAGACATTGCATGGGCAAAGTTCAAAACGTTGCAGCATAACACCTGCCAATGTAAAATGCAATAGTACTTAGTTATATTTTTGCCAGGTAACTTTTCAACAAGAGTTACTGCACCAAAGTTTTTCCTGCGCATAGATGGAGCACCATCAGTGCAAATGGCCACTAAGTTTTCAAATGTTATTCCTAACCTCTCAGTCACACACTTGTTCAGTTGATTTGCGATTTGTTTTCTAGTTGTTTGACCTCGCGTGGAGTACAAACGAGCCAGTTACTCAGTTACTTCAAAGTTGTCATCAACACCTCGGACAAAAATTAAAAGCTGCATGGTATCTGTTAAATCAGTGCTCTCATCCATCGCTAAAGAATAACAGCTGAATTCATTTGCCTTCTGATTTAACTGACTGTTAAGGTTATTGGATATTTCAGCTATTCTTGGCTGCACAGTCATTTGAGACAAACTTGTGTTCTCAAAAACACTTGTTTTATCAGAACATACACCAGAAACTGCAATCATCAAACACTTCATTATAAAGTCACCTTCAGTAAAAGACTTCCCAGCAGCTGCAATTTCTTTAGAAATCTGTAAACTAATCTTAGTAGCAGCCTCACTGTCTGAGCTCACTTTTTTGAAAAATTGTTGTTCGCCACTGATATTCTTCAATGATGATTTTGCTTTAATTTATTTTTCATTGGTATCCAAATGGCTTAAGTCATGATTTTTTGATTCAAAATGGTGACGAAGATTGTATTCCTTTGAGACGGCTATAACTTCTCTGCAAACAAGGCACAATATTTGGTCTCTTGTGTTGGTAAACAAATATATATTTGTCCACTCCAGAATAAACACCCTATGTTCTGATTTGATCTTACATTTCTCTTTCTCACTCATTTTAAAAATCGCACAGCAAATTTTTTTCTTTGAAAAGTCTCTGCTGCAACAACTTACATGCAAGGAAATATGGAACTCTGAGTATGTGACTGTGGAGATAATGCCAGAGGAGTGTGTAACCTGACACACGACCACGCAGCTGTGTTNGGGGGGGGGGGAGCCCTTGTGTCGTTACTGCACTTCGCACACAGCGGATGTCTGCTGCGTTCAAGCACTGCACTCGTTTGGTCACGTTCAATGCCAGTAAGACCGAAAACACAGCGGAAAGATAACTCTCTTCTCAGGCTAGCCGCTAGATATAGACACTGGCTGTGGTTAACACTATGGATGCAATAGCGTATAGTGAAACGCTGACTAAACGGGGCACAAACAAAGAACTTGTTACATTTTCTCTTAAACCCTCTTCATTTTTCACAGTCCGCAAGGACTCATTTGGCAGGCTGCCAGCGGCCCACGGGCCTTTGTTGTGCATGCCTGGTCTAGTATGTTATTTTTACCTTTACCAATTTATGTGCCCAAAAGAACTATTTCCAAAATGAGTGAAAAGTCAGTGTGATAAAAGTGTGATAATTTCTATGTTGATGCTAATGCTATACAGTCAACTCCAGATATTCCGGGGTAATGACTGGTCAAGGGTTCACGGATAACCAATCTCATGGTTAAAACGAGAGGGGGTGGGGATGTTTACTTTAGACCTACACACTGTACATGTAGGTTATGTAAACAAATAATATAGTCATACATGAATTCAATTGTTTGACAGCCAGTGTGCGGCAACGTCATAAATTATATTATCATCACATACACTAAATTCTGTATCAGCTGATACAAGAACGATTGTAATTACATTTCACGTTGGCCATTTTGACAGCCTGCATTAGCACAACAGACATCTGAGAAATATGCGGGCAGGAAGATCATAGTTTAAATCCGAGTTGTTTTGAGCCCACAGGAGATGACCATCTGTCGGCCAGTGCGCGCGGCTAGCTTCGGAACTGCAATCGCCAAGCGTTTCTGAGGCCGGCTTGCCATTTTTTTTGTGTTGACTCCCCTCCTACTACAGCAACAAAGCAAAAATTAATTTTATTTATTTATTAAAACCACGCATGACGTAGTGTTTGCCTAGGAGTCATTCTTAAGGCAAATAATATTTATGCTAATGTGATATTTTGTCATTCAGTCGTACTCGGTGCCGCGGTTAATTTATAAATAGCTTCTGAATGTATGAACAACTGTAAACTACAAACAAGATCTCGCCTTTTTGACAAGCGGATGCCAGTTTTAATCGTGAAATACTTTATTATTATGAATGAAAATGTGCTATCTGACAATTTCCCTGAATTCCTAATACTTCCAAGTTTCACACATATTCACTGTTAAAAACGTGTATAAATATAGTACCCAGACACACTTAATATTAAAATTAATCAGTACCGCATCACTCGACTACAGCCAGGTATTTAACAGTGTGCACGTGGGTTATTAATAACAGCGGTGCGCGACTGGCGGCAGCTGTTCTGGTAAATTGGGAGTTGACTGTATAATATAAAAACATATGGTCATTAAGTTTTGGGAACACGGTAACAGGTCTTTCTAAACAGTATCTGAAGCTAACAGGTCAGTACAAACTTTGAAACTGGAAGTTGAAGGTTTTATCTCTCCTTGATTAAAAATAATTGAAATGGATTGTCAATAGGAATGATGTGAAACATATGGCAGGATAAACCCCCAAGTAGGAAAAAAATTTGCGCAAACGACATACTGAATTGTCACATACACTATATGCAAGAGATGTTGAAACAGCTTTGGGCATGTTTTTTGTAATAATTTTAAAGGATAATTACTTTCTGAAAATCGCTAACTGGACAGAAATCATTAGTAAATATGTAAGTACTTTCTTTCTGCCTTCGAGAGTGTATGATAAGCAAAACCTAGTATTTGTCACAGTCCATTATTGTCATGCTGCATTAGGCAACCTGCAAAACCCACTGAACGTGAATATGCACTGAGAATCACCTGCTTCCTTGCATTAAAATAAGCTAAGGTAAGCACTTGGGACGAAACATGCTTTATCTGTACAAATGGCTCCTATTGAGGTGAATCCCAAATAAAAGCACATTTTTCTTTAAACAATGCAAACAGTGGTTCCAAAAGTGTCTAATTTTCTGGGAGAAATCTAGCTAAAAATTTTAGCCATAAAAATGGTTTATTTGTTGTCTAGTTCTGGAAAATATTAGATAGCCTGCATTCTCTCTTGGTCAGTGAAAATACCCTCAGAGTTCAACACATGTCCCAAGCACCTTACTGAAGTAACCCCAAAGACACTTTTATTAGTATTAATAGAAATGCCTGCTGATTCAACCCTTTGTATGATTTGTCTCAGAATTTCATCGTGTTCAAAAATAGTTGGTGCAAACATTTAATTACTATAGACATGAAATCTTTTGTTTTGTACACCTACAGTATGGCTAGTATTGGTGTATTTAAATTAGATATAACATAGACTTTTTCCTTATGACGAAGACTTACACTTCAACTGTAACCAAATAACCTTACAGCACTTTTAAACAAAGTTCATCAGGTCCTCTAATTTTATCTTCACAAGGTGTAATAAATTCTTGGTGTAACCAGGGCCATCTTTAGGGGTGTGTGACAGGTACAGCTGCACAGGGCCTTGTGCCTAGTAAAGCCTTTCGCCCAGAAAAAAATTCATTTTTTAAATTTAATAAAGAATATATAAATATTTAGCATTTGTTTAATTGCAAGCAATATATTTCACAATGAAATTAATGTATTTAAATGTTTATTTATAAAATGTTTTATCAATAAGGTGCGGGCGCTTGAGAGCAGAGTATATTGTTCGAAAGGTGATTACATTATGGGGAGGGGGATTAACTAGTTTTGGAAGGG
The DNA here is from genome assembly GCA_002778355.1 of Clitarchus hookeri. Taxonomy (NCBI): domain Eukaryota; kingdom Metazoa; phylum Arthropoda; class Insecta; order Phasmatodea; family Phasmatidae; genus Clitarchus; species Clitarchus hookeri. The sequence goes on along the minus strand of NQII01001377.1, from coordinate 107,384 downwards.
AAAGCCCTCGCAAAAGTTCTTGCACCTGGCCTCGCTTTTGCTAGGGGTGGCGCTGGGTGCAACTTTGGCACCAAACCACTGGGCACACATATTAAATCAGATTCAGTGTCAATGAGAACATTACTGCCACTGAAACAGTCCCCAGGCTTGGTTTGCCAAAACCTATGGAATTCAGTGTGGCAAAGTCAAATCCCCAAAAATTTGTCCTAGATCTTGATCTTCAAACTGATTAGTTTTGCTTGATTTGCCATGTATCTCTCCAAAATTATAAACTACAGTCCAATGATCTTTTCTAGACAAAATATTTGGAAATCGTGGAATCCTGGCTGGGCAGCAAGAACAATCATGCTGCCCATGCCCACAGAATCCACCAGCCATGTATTCATTGCAGCTCTTCACGCTGGTGTGGAGTTTTACTTCAACAAGGTGCCATGCTTCTAGGAGCGGATCTATAGACTTTTGATTTGGGGAGAGGGAATAATTTCCCCTTTCTGCTGGTGTGGGTATAAGACTTTTAATTTATAGCATGGGAGGGGGCACTCTCATGTTAATTTTAGGAAACAATAGTAAATTAAATAAACTCTGTATTCAAACACTTTTTATGTCATTTTATCGCAGTTTTAAAACATTTGCGAGATAGTTTGTCAAGGTGAGGGTTTTGGGAGGGGGTCATGTCCGCTGTGACCCTCTTCTTGGATATGCCCACGCCTGCATCTTGGCATTTCTGTTTGCCTATGATGAGATGCCCTGCAACCTGCCATTGCTGCTTTCCGCTGATAAGATGTGTGTGTCTTGCCACCGCTGTGTGTCTGCTTCCGTCATACCATGTTCAGATGTAAACCGGTGGGACATTTCCGATCCAGGGGGTTTATTCTAAGTTTCTCGGGTAGTCTATTGGCAGGTCTGGATGTCAATTTCGACAGTCAACGCTCCTGCAGATCTGGAGACGCTGTTTGAAACGATCAGGGGCAAAATATGCCCAAATAGTTATTCTAAGCACACTATAGTTTCGTGACCTCACTCCCTCTACAATATTCGGGTTTAATTGACCACCCCATCACAACGCTCTTCCTCTCCCTCCCATGTGCAGGCAGGCAACATGACAAATGTAAAAATACTCTGTGCCTGTAATAATGTAAGATGAAATTAAAGCTATTCTTACAAACTTTGTAATTTAAATGGTTGGTTAATGCATAAAAGTGCACATACTTATAAATTGTATTTATACATTGTCTTATATAAATAATGTACTATTCCATTTATCAAAGCGTAAAGCAGGATATTTAGAGTGAAATTTGTAGACATGGCTACTATCTCATCATATGGTTAGACTATCGGCTGAGGAAAATGGTGACACTGTGAATGGTTAATGTGTTGTGTACACAGGTTGGCAGTTCAAAACATTACTCGTTTTAAAGGAACATACTGTTTCACATATAAAAATAACTGTTAAAGATGAGATAATTCTTTACGTAGTACTCCCATCTAACAGTCCTTTTAAATAAATTTCACTGTGATGTATATAAGAAGATATATAAAATGTTATTTTAATAAATACAACTGTAAAGTTTGCCTAGAAAATAACTTTCAGGCCTAAACAACAAATCTTACATAGTAAAAAGGGTTTAAGTTTTTATTGTAGGAACGCACAAATACCTGTTACCACTAGTGAAGTAAAGTTCTTCGTACACAAAAACTGTGTAGCTTATATATTTATTCATAAAATGATAGAAACTGCCCATTTAATTAGTTTGATTATTGCATGTAGGAATAAAATTATTTTCTATATCATTATGAGAATTAAAAAATTTTGTTGGCCGAGCCCCTAACCCAAAACATATTTTTCTACATACTAGCAGCCACGTGACATAACCACGCTGCCATTTCTACACTTAAAAAATTGACTCACGATACAGTAATATTCATACTTCCGAACATGTGTTGATATAATTAGATCCATATGATAATGTTCCACATGTATTATAACCTTTTATATGCTATGTATTATGTTTAAGGAGGACGGAACCATAAAGTTTATGCCCGTTTGCAATAAATACGGCCACCATGCTTCTCACCCGCCTTGTTGAAATTACACTTCCCGATTGGGAACGCAGCTTTGACAACACATTGGCTGTCGAGTGCTCTCAATCATTTTCTCACGAGAATCAGTCATCTCTAACTTAGAAGACCAAACACCGAAAATATTACAAAATGTGTTATTTCACTATTGGAAGCTGTGTTTTGAGAAACTTAGAATAAACCCCCAAAATTCATGACTGGTTACTATATCTCTCCACGTGTTTCATCATCAGTACTGCTAAGTATCCAAGAATTAAGTCTGCTAAAGCCAAAGTTCTTCACTCATCTTTGCATCTTTCATACCCACCATTATGCACACCCTGATTAGTTAATGTTTCTTATCACCATACATAGTTGCAACTGTCAGCTAATGTTTGAAGAGCTGTTATAAACTCATCTACAGATTCATCGACACATTGAACTCTAGAATTAAACCTAAACCTCCCAGAAATAACATTTTTGTGAGGATTAAAGTGATTCTCAAAAGTGTTTAGTCATAGCTGGTAGGTTGTGTATTAAAATTAGCTCCATCCAAAAGAGATTTGGGTGGCTCTTAACATTGAGGTCTTGCAAGGAGCACTATCTAAGAAGATAAAAAAATATACCAATCTTCTCGCTTATGATTCTCCAGTATACCAGGAGACAAACATATCTCATAAATTGCTGCTTCCATTGCTTCTGTAATGCAGGTGAAGTGAAATCAAAAGCTGTCGGCGGTTTGAGATTAGATACTCCCATGTGGCAGGAGTCCCAAGGAGTTGCATCTTCCAACAGTTTTGTTACCATGATATGTTTGAGAATAACTCTGTTTAACACCAAAGATTGTGTAGGTCAATAATACTGCCACTGCTTCTGTTAAGTCATTTATTGACTGATCTCACATATCATTATAACCACTCATGTTCCTTAGCCTGCCTTCAAGTCACTTCTGGTCACCACTACGAATTTAACTTCTTACAGTACAGTACAATTTACTTTAGTTTCACTCTATTTCAAGCAGCTTCAATCCATAATATGCATCTTAAATATCCTGTTTGAATTTGGTACTTCATTTGTTACTGGGGCCACTTGGGTCCATAAATTGATCATTAGAAATTAAGGCAATGGAATTTGAAGCAGCATATGTAAAAAACTTTTACGTATGATTTTCTATGTTAAATCCATTGCATTTTATTAATCATCTTTAACACATTTATCTTANATAAAAAACTTTTACGTATGATTTTCTATGTTAAATCCATTGCATTTTATTAATCATCTTTAACACATTTATCTTATTTTGTTGCCCTTTATATCTTCTTTTTATGCTGCTATCTCCAGTAATAGATATGTATACATACTTATAAATATGTATCTTGTATTGCATTAAACCATTACAAATTCGTTACTCACGTTAGTGAAAATGCAGTTCTTTCCAAGTGTTATAAATTTGTTCATTTCCTCAATTAAAATTTTTTCATCAACTTAAGCTGTCCACCTGCCTACAGTCTGAAGTACCACGTGAGCTCAAAAGTTGTGGTTCTTCTTCCAAGCATGGTGGCAGGTTTGAGAAACATTCCACTTCCCCTTCTACCTTCTTTCCCAACCGGCGTGGGTGGCGTGGAGGTGACTCAGCTGTGACCCCTCTCCTATTTCCACTGTTGTGTCCATCACTCCCTCACTTCGGATGAATAGGAATAGAAAGAGAGCGGGTGTTGGCCTGCTGACTTGGTGGGCGCAGTACGCCTGCAGCTCTCACCCTCTGGAAAGTTTATTTTTAGGACTGATGTTTTCTTACTCTTCCATGATATTCTTCGCTCTATATTCTCCGTTTCATGTTCGTGCAATAAATTTTGATAGTTTTGGGAGCACTTACTATTTTTTTACATGATGTGCAAGTATATCACAATGTTATTTGTAATGAATGGTACTGATGTCAACTTCCTTTTTTTACTTTGTCCGCGTATTAATATTTTGACCTGGCAATGTGACCAACTTTTAAAGAATGTAAACAGAAAATGCTTAAAGAACCATAAATTTTTACTTCACTCACAAAGTAAGGATTATGTGGCGGTTCGAACGGGGGTTCTTTTGTATATTGGAAGAGAGGGAACTTGTTTTCTTTATAAGGTGGCCTACAATTACATGGACGAAAAGATGCTAACTGGTACTCATCTCAATTCCCCTCCCCTTAGTTTTGTTAAGTGAATATAGTGGTAGTAAGACATATTTACTACAATCCATATTCCAGACAATCTGCACGTGATTTGTTAATGGCTTAGGTTTTTCATTTACTAGGTACTAAATGAAATATAGCATGTTACCATACCTATCAAATTATAAATAATGATTTTGTTTTGGATCAATGGGCTCAGTATTGAAGAGGTTGGTCCATTAGGAAATGGACATTTAGTAGTATAGTATCAAAATATGTTTGTATTGTGTATAAATTAATGTTTCGCTGTGCTAATTTACCAGGACCAAATTATGCTTTTAAATGCAGTTTTCGAAATTTATTCCTTCATGGAATTTTAGTTTGTGCTTAAGAATGGTGTTTATTCATAAGCATAATTCCGAGGGTTCAGTGGCCTGTTGCCCAGAATCTATGTTTGTATGCAACCTATAGTCTCACCTATAAGTTTGTGTCCTAATCCATTTAGCTGACAAATTTTACATTTCATCAGGTAACTTGGATTTTGGTTCTTGTTTTCTGTATGTCTGTTATTAGCTCTGTTTTTAGAGCAGTGACATGTTTAGTTTGTTTTCTTATTTTGATTTAGACTCGCTGGGCGGTTGACTTTTCTCATATAACCTTCCATTCCCATTTCAGATTAGTTACATTTTCTGGAAAACATTTTATTTCATGACTGTGTTAAAACTAAATTAGTTACTCAAGCACTCACTTTAAAATAAGGTGGTTAAGAACCAAGTACGTAATTGTTTTATTTATCAATTTATTTTCAGAGCATCACTACAAGTACCACACGCCTAATTTACAAGAAAAGGAACAGTGATTATTTGTTCTAGCTCATTTATAGTAGCATTTTTTTATAAAAGGAATTGATATAATCTGAAATAAAAACTTTGCATAGCTTACAAACAAAAATAAATTCCTTCCATTTTTTTGCATACATAATTGAAATACTAATTCTACATTGAAAAAGCACAATAGAAACATTAACAAACTAGCATAACCTGCAAATGAAGACTGAATTTGAAACAATGTGTGACATTAAATAACTTAACAGGAAAAGCAGTTCTTACTGCTGGACAACCAACCACATTTACAACATACATAACATATATCTCCTCATAAGTACTGTCAAATATCTCGTTTTTGTGATAATGCATTTTTCTTTATTATTTAACGTCACTGGAAACCACAAACCAATTTTCTAGTATCTGTAAATTCCCTGGATAATGATCATTTATAATTTCAGGCAGGAGAGATTCAAAATAAAATTTATCCATGTGACTTACCATCTTAGACTCCCAGAATTCGTCATTCCTCTTAATCATTTCAGTGAGCAGGCCAAGTGATGTCCAAATGACAAAATAACAGTAGTCTTGCTGTGTAATGTGGAGTTGACCTTGAACTTGGAACATATACTCGTGGTTTTCTTTAAGTTTGTTTTAATTTTTCTAGTGTGCAGCAATTTATCTTCTTTTCAGCATTTGCATCATGTGGAGTATAATCTTTTGCAGACGTAGAGCACTTGACTTCCATTATGGTATCATTGTCGATAAGACCCTCAGATGTTGCTGCTAGCCATGGAAGTTCTGTACCTACAAATAGTTCAGCTTCTTCCACATTTTTACTGAGAAGTTTCCAAGGCTTTCAATTGCTATGGGTTCTTTTTCTTTACCATACCTTGTGGTATTTGTACCTCCAAAATCATTGTAGAGTAAAGAAATGACAGTTTTAGCCCAAGGTGCAAAATTTCTCATCTTAGAGATCCTGCCAAAAGACTAAGCTGTTAGTCTTTTGTGCCTTTCTGCTTTCTGCAAATCACAGTTACCTTGGGCGGTTGTATTTACTTGCAATGAATTTTTGTCTTAAACACCGAGAACCAGTGATTTCAGCAACACATCTTTCTTCTTCTCAAATTCAGACAAATATAAATCAGGTACATTTAATTCCAGCCCATGGTGACAGTCTGGGCCACTCAGTACCAAACGTTTGTGTTTCACCTTTTTTGGGTTTTGTTCAAGTCTTTTAGGTCGCTTTGACGTGGAAGGTTGGTTGTGTTGGATGTTACATTTGCAAATTTCCCCTGGGCTGGAATTTGTTACACACTTATGAATAATGGCTTGGGTTCTTCCTCCACTGTTTACATCAATTTCTGACAACTCGCATCTTGTGTTATACCCTCTTCGAAGACAATGATTGTTTCTTTAGCCACCCACATATTTACAGACAATGGAATTGAAGGTTTCTGCCTGGTTGAAACATTGTGTATAAGGCTGGATGCATGCAGAGAAACAAGGTTTCTGGCTGCTATAATCTCGTCCCACATGCCTACATCTTTTAAATTCTGAACCAGATTCTCCTCACCTTGCTTCGGCCCTTTACAAAATACCCACGTTCTTGACACTTTCTGTGGTCTCCAAAAACATGGAACGGAACATTTTGTCAATCCTCTCTTGTAAACTTAGGTCTTTTTGAGCACTCCTGTATTTCATGGCCCCTGTCACAGCTGCATGTAAACGAAGTTGTCTTTCAGCACTCAGAGCTTTTCTTGCACTGACTGAAATGAGACCTGCAGCATTTCTTGTCTTCTTACCAATCTCCCTGAGCTGGCGGGAGTAGTTCCTTAGTATATGATTAGAAAACACTATTTTTCCTATGGTAAATTATGGTCCATAAGGCTGTAAGCTGAGCCATAACACTGCTTTCTCCATCGCCTAGAAATAAAGGAAATACATGCGGTATTTCGTCGTGGATAGGGCAAGCAGATACATGAAACACACGACAGTCATGACATCACTCTCCAGCTAAAAACATACATAGGCCTTTGATGATTATTAATGTGGCAAGATAATACAGATAAAATATTTAAACTAGCTATTGTATTAGGCTTAGCTACTCCTGTCTGAAAATCAAATTAAGTGCAAAAAATAATGTAATTACTTTTGTGATCCACTGTAAAAAATCTTTTTACATGAATGCCTTGTGTAGACTACTATGACAGACATCTCTAAACATCAGCCATAGCAATGCAAGCTAAGAAATTATATTACATTGTTTATTATAATGATAAATACCTAACATATTGTACTAGAAAACCATACTTTCCTATCTTTACCAATTACTTACATATTGTTTAAAAGCTGTTATATTTTAAAAATTTTTGCAGTGCAGTTTTATGAAATGTTGCTAATTTTCCACATTCCACTTTGCTAAAATTGATATTTAACATTCAGGGTTGGTAAGTACCATTATTGTAAGTTTTAAAACAAGATTAAAGTGATTTATCAATTTTGTTAAAACATGTTATGTCCATCACAGCTCATTATTTACACTGAAGAGCCAAAAAAACTTGTACACCTGCCTAATGTCGTGTAGCCCCCCCCCCCCCCCCCCCCCCCCNACGACGTGGCATGGACTCGACTAATGTCTGAAGGTATGCAGGAGGCAATTCACACCATGAATCCTGCAGGGAAATCCAATCTGCGCCAATTTGAGAAAGGGTTGCACGTCTGTCATGTTTAATGATTCTCATCAGTCGTCGTTTGTCCCGTTCTTTCACGATCTTTTTCTAGCCGCAGCGATGTCAAAGATGTGATGTTTTACCGGATTCCCGATATTCACGGTACACTCGTGAAATCGTACGCGAACAGCCAAATGTCATAGCTACCTCGGAGATGCTACGTCCCATCTCTCGTGCGCCGACTATAACACCACGTTCAAACTCACTTAAATCTTGATAACCTGCCATTGTAGCAGCAGTAACCAATCTAGCTGCCGACCGCATCGCGTTACGCTGATTGGTTCCATACCTCTTATTTGCATACGCAAGCCTATACCAGTTTTTTTGACTCTTCAGTGTACATTAAATTATTATATAAGCTAGGTGCCACTTTCTTGTGCGTTGTCTGCGGAAGTACATAACAGTGACTTTTTGCAGCTGCACCCAATGAAGAGAGGCGATTCTTCTCATTCCATGACTGGGGAGTGTCTGTGTATGAGCCAACTGCCTGCAGATTGTACCACCAGATACAGGCCACTGACATCATACCTGGCACACAGGCGAGTTATCTCTATGTATTCTCAATAGCACTGCTAGGTAAAAATTCCTCAACCTTCTGCAGTTCCACTTACAATATGTTTGTTCTCTACTTTCACCCTTACCCAAGTAAATAATTTGTGTATCTAGCACAAAAGACACGTTAAATTTTTCTGTAAATTTTGTTACCATGTTTGAAGTCATTTTACCGGAGACAAGTAAAAATATGTCATTGTTGTTATTCTTGTAAAGACTGTTTTGTACATTATTGTTTACCAAACTTAGGTTTTATTTTTTATGATGGCAGAAGGTCTTTAAGACAAGATGTGGATCAGGTAAAATATTAATTACTCCACAAAATACTTGGATATAACTTAGCAGAAATTTTACTTTTGCACTTACATAAATTTTTAAAATATGTGTCCACTGATTTCTAAAACAAAACTTAAAATTAACTATTTAAAATCAAAACACACACTCACAAGCAGCTGAATTAGAGCTACTTGCCTAGTACCACGCAACAACCCCTTTCGCCATGACGGCAGTGATGCCGCATGGCATGGACTCCACAAGGCATTAGAAGTAGTCAAGAGCCATACTGATCCATAACCTCTGCACAGCCTCCCACGATGCATGGAGATCAGTTGGAGCAGGATCCATGGTGCACCTATCCCTTTCGACAGCATCCAAGATGTGTTCAATGAGTTTGAGCGTGAGTGACCTCGGGGGCCAGGAAAACAACCTCAAGTTCATAGTGTTCAACCAACCACTCGGTCACAATTCGGGAGCAGTGTGCCAGTGCATTGTCTTGCTGTAGGTACAGGTGTGATGGGCTTCGACATATGGTCCTTCCACCTCCTCTTGGACCGGAAAGCATGAGCCCTATTAAGAGGGTTACTTGGCGGTTTATAGGTTGGAGGCTGGCCTGTCTTGCCAAGGAGGTTGATGACCTGCTGAGTAGCTTTAGGAGTTGCTGATTTTATGGTAAGTCTAGTATTGATACAGACAGGTGCGATGGATTTCGAGTTTGGGTTAGTCTGGCAAAATTGGAGCTGTCTGGTCATGAGTGAGGGCAGTCAGACTAGGAACAGGGGCCTTGGCTTAGGTGGGGCCGGAAGTAGGGGAGGAATGGCTCTAGACATTGAGATGCACCCCTGCAGGTATCCTACATTTGTTCCTGGTCCAAACTAGCGACTGCAGTTTGGCATCTTCTTGATGAATGTACAATTCTTTCTTGCTGCTTCTTCCCGGAGCCTGATGTGTATGTGGGCATTCCCAGGACCTGTCTCCTGCAGATCAGTTTTGGCAAAGGCTTTCCGTGCTGCCTTATGTCGCCCAGCCTAATGATGAATCATAGGTTTTTTCAGAAAGTAGGCTCAAGCAGGTGTTCAGAGAGGAAAAACACAGCTTTTAGTCTTACAACAGTGGTTACAGCAAGGGAAAAGCCTGGGCTAGTCATTTGGAGAGCCGACCTCTCTCCAGTACCAGTGCTTGGATGAGTTCATAGCTCCTTCCCTGGTGTTCTAGTAGAGCAGCCTATATAATACACGTTGTAGTTTATTGGAAGGTTCACGAGCTCATATCCCGATTAGAGCCACCTTTGTGCTCCCTCCAAGGATCACACAAGAAGTGCTGCCTGATCACGCCACCAAGTGATCCCCAGACAGAAAGAGACAGAAGCTCCCACACACTGTCCTCCGTGGAGACTGACAAAGAGGCCTGTTCGCTATACATTGTTGCCAGCATCGGAGCAGAGTGCTGGACTAATCACAATAACTTAAAAGGTACAGGAGGTTTAAGTCTGTGCCTTCCCTCAGAAGAATAGTTTTCGAATCAGATCAAAAGAGGAAGAAAGTGGATTACAAGATCAGAAACAAAGTGAGCTGAATGAAATAACAGTGTAACCCAGATTGAATGTGCTTGTTTTTTGGTGAACTAAAAAGTAAGACACACTCAAGCCTTGTACCTGAAGGGCAGAACGTAAGTTTCCAAGGCAAACATTGCAGAAGGTACGGGATGACGAGGGCGGGACCTGTAGCAGGTATATGACTGATGCAGGCAAGTCAATGCAGGTAGTATTGTAACAATACGTAACGGCATGATGTAATGATCTGGAAGATGGCTAAGCTAGCTAATGCAGCAGAAGTGCTGGGTTGTGGCCGGAAGACCGGCCAGTCAACAGATAACCCATTTAGGCAGTGGAGAACCCCTTATTCATGTCTGCTTGAGCAAGAGAAGGAGATGTGTGGAGGCAGAGAAAGAGCCACCTCTCTGCACGGCCGGGCTGTATGTTCATGACCTCTGGCGGTGTGCGGCAGGAGGCTTGGAAAAGGTGTGCTTTCCCAACTCGGGTGCACTTCTACTAAGCGGGTCACCTGGATGCAAGTGGCAGCAGTACATGCTATCAGCTGGACTCTTATAAGGCGAGTAATATGTGCGTGTAATGGTGTAATNGGGGGGGGGGGGCAGCTGTGGTGGAGGTTACATGGAGTAACAGTGTTGCCCATGGCACATCACCTGTATTGTTCACTTGTGAGGATGATGGCATTTGTACTAGGGTATCCATTTCATCCCGAGTAAACAGTTCTCGTATGAGGATACTACCACCAGCCTGAACTGTACGCTGCTGACACAAGGGATCCATCACACTTCCAAGTGCTTGGTGACGCACTTCTACCCTACCATCGGCGTATACCTAAATGTACTTTAACTCATTCATCCAGGCAACCTTTCCCATGCATCAAGGATCCAATGGCAGTATTCTCATGCCCGTGTTAATTGTTGAACCTTGTGACGTGTGATGAGCAGAGGTACCCTAGCGGAGCATAGGCTTCTGTACCCCACAGCAAGGAGATTGTTCTGGATGGTATGGCAGCTTGATGTGGTCCAGAATTGAGTTGGCGAGTATCTGCTGCACTGTGGCCTGTCTATCCACTGTTTTGAACCAGGCTAGCAGACTGCAACCCTTATTATCAAATGTTGTATGTCACAGCAGCTGTCCCTGGTGGCAGTGGTCTTACCCTACTCCAACAACTCACAGTACACTCTTGACATGGTGATCTTTGGAAAAGCTAGTGATGGGTCAAGTCTCAAAAACTCGAGTCGAACTAATAAGGATTGATTTGTCATTTGAGTCAAGATTTTTCCCAGCAGGTATTGAGCTACTGAACATGCAAGCTGAGTCACTGTGTTTTTAGCTTATAAGCAAACAAATAAACAGTTGCACCTAAAAATCGCTTTTTGTGACTCGCAAATCAATAATTATACGTTGATAAACCACAAAATTTGCGTCGTGATAACAACTTGGCTACATGCATTGACACTTGGTTGTTATTTGTGATGTTCGGCAGTGATAAAAGCCAATGATTCTTGACACATCGATTCCTGTTGCTGCCTGAATGGCACTGCCGCCGCCGTGTGGGGAGACAGATGAAGATCAAGGTAGACAGGTACAGTCTCAGAAGAACACAATTATATACAACCATAAAACGTATTTAAACATGAAAAGTCTCTTTATCTCATAGTACGTCACAGCTTCAGCAGAAATATGCATAGATACGGTACACTTGCCATTATGTTTCTCATAATTACCGTTTTAAAAATGTGTGTATATATAAAAAAGAACTACTAACAAACAAAATCTTTTAATGTGAATTACTTGTCCGCTCACCCGGCACTCGGCAGCATGCTGACAGACCAGCCTGAAAGATACCTTCCCACTTCACTCCTGTAATTATCTTATTTTTTCTTTTTCTATCAGTATCAAGTGGCTGATAGTACTGTTCCTTTTCTACCTACCATGCCATTCTGTTGTCAGTGGGAGGGGAAAAAAGGCAGCGTTGTGAATTTCTTAACCAAGCAAAGGATTATTCTTACAGATAGAAACTAGTCCCAAACTTTTTTCTTGGTAAACCGTGACTATAAGAGGGGGAGGAAATTATAGTCCATTCATGGTTACTTCCAATGAATGGAGCACTCGAGGCACTCCAGAACATTCTGGACAGGAATTACAGGTGATGTCTGGACTGAGACAAACTGAATGGACGAATGATTCAGACTTGATTGTAAATACTGAAACTGTCAGATTTCAAATATATAATTCTAAAATTAATTCAGTAATTTCTGTGGGGTTATGTATGAATATGTACTCAAGTGTAAGCTGTAAATATAAAGTGATTGCCATAATGTCAAGATATTGAATTTTGAATATGTTTTTTGTGAATTACTTATAAATAAATTTGGAAATTATTATCATTAGCTGTTTTATTAAGACCTATATCCCTTAAAGAACCTGGCTACATGCAGAGACTTTGACCCTCTGACTGTGGCCGTATTTATATTGTAGGCGCCTTGATATAAAACTTTCACACATTGAATTGTGCTGATGGAGGTGATGACCAGAAAGTAAGTGCAATAGCCTGCAGCTGCCAATTTCTCCAGCAAGGGGAACAGAGATGTCAGTCTAGGTCGGCTGTCAATTGTTCCCTCTGCCGGTGCTGCCACAATGTAGATGGCCAGCTAGCTGGTTCCACCCAGGGAAGCAGGCAGACTGGTGTGAGTCATCACCACTGCAGCGTGGCATTTCCGTGCGTAATACGGCGCCAGGCACAGGGGTCCGCACGTAACAATACATAACATACACACATTGACATATATAAACATATGTAACAAACACATATGTATTAAGATTAATACAATTGCACGTAAATAACATAAAAACTAGATGTTTATAAGTTACTAATAAAAAATTTTGTTCTGTTGTGCAGGAGTATGTTTGCGGAGACAAAGGAGTCAACTGCAGCTGGGGACATGCCATTAATGTTGCCAATCGTTATGTGTACGTCGCGCAGCCACGTAAAGACAGAGTTCTTGTGATCAGCAAAATTCAGATGGTGGTGGTTGATGTAAGTGTCTCACATAATGTATTATAAGTAAAACAACTGTGGAATATTTACTCATTTCTACCTAGTAGTTAAACTATCACAGCTAGCCTTACTCTGTTTGGTACACTTTTTAAAGATAAATATGCTAGTGCTTATTTCTAACACAGGTAATTAATTGTAAGTGAATGAAACTGACCACACTAACAGAGCACATCTGCATGCTTAAAAATTATGCTTTTGAAACGTGACATTAAGCATAACTGTTAGTCATTCTTTTATTGCTATAAGATTGCAATGCAGAATATAACTTCCTAATGCTGACTAGACAGCATGTGTTTGATTTCCTGCAGGAGCAACATTTTCCTTTCACGAGGCTCTTTTGATAAAACAATTGTGCTAGTTGTTCCTCAGTTAGCACGTAAGTTGTCCACCCAGTAGCCACATACCGTGGATAACATGCATCCCTTAAAAAAGACCCCAAAGCTTATTATACAGGAGGTTGAATTTGTCCTATCTATTCTCAAAAGAACAAGGTTCTTTAAAGTCAGTTATAGTGGCCAGGTGTTAACTGCCCCTACTTTCCAAGCTACTACAAGATCAGTAACTTGTAATTACAGTAATTATAAAATGTGTTACAGTCTCGGGTCCCAAGGTTGGACCAAATGCATATTTACCACACTTTCAGAATGAAAATTAGATGAAATGACCAGCTCCTGCCAGCTAGCAAGTCGTGGACTGCTTGGTCTGTGTAGTTGGTAGATATAGATGACAGTTTTACTGAACACACAGTCAAACGTTCATGTAAACATTGCTGAGGCCACGCTGCACACCCATAGTTGGTGCTACTTACTTGACTTATCAGCAACAAAAGAACATGAAAACAGTTTCCCTTCACCAGAATTATTGGTTCGTAACCAACATGTAGTGCATTATCAAAAAAGTCACAGTTAACATTATACGTCATTGTACTAAGGCAAAAATAACAGTAAAGCTGCCAATCAAGAAGCATGCTCCTAGAAAAATATTAACTTTTGAGTTCCAGACCAGGATGTGCCAGAATATGAAGTCCCCCAGAGTCGGCCGGTCCTATACGCGTACCCATGTGGCCATTCAGGAGCATTACAGATCAACCCAATAAACTAATGGTGCAAGTATATTTAGGTGAGGGCACGTGTGGGGGTTAAATAAAAACAGCTGCAGAAAAATTTACCTTGAAAAAATGGAAACTACGTAGTCAGCCTCACAAGAGGTTGAAGATCCCACTGGACACATGCCCATCTCTCATTGCCACTGCTTCAAGAGTGGCATTATGACAGCTGGAAGGAGACCTCCCTCAATGTCTCTCCCTGACCCTTACACTGTGCCACAAAACCCTTGCATGAAAAACCACTACATAACACTCTTTAGGCTTTTGAATACACCCTGGTTAAAATGCACAGACCTTTTCTTAAACTCATAGGTGTGCGTAGGGTTAAGTATTAAGATTCTTTTTTAGTTTCCTAATGACATGCAGCTGCACTCTCTGCACCCTCCGTGCACATGCCTATGGTCAAACTGTAGAGTAATTGAAATTATACTTTTAAATACTGTGACTTGGGGGTTTGATAATTTGTGACGACAGAGATCCAAGGAAGGGTTTGAGTTGAGATGAGATGTTTGGTCGGCACTCAACAGTGAGGTTTTGAGCACCAGTGAGGGTGAAATGAGGTGGAAATGGAGCAGCGGCAGACTGCAGGGGCGGGACAAACAAGTGGGAGTGCCCTGATAAAACTTGCCAGCCAACGGAAGCGTTCATCATATTTCCCACATGTGAAAATCCTAGTGATTCCACTCAGAATCAAACCCAGTTCACTTTGGTGGGAGGTAGACAGTCTGACTACTACACCACTGTGGCCCCCCTTCCAAGTGGTTTAGGATTACATGACGTCGCACAGCGTTAGTGTGCATGGTTGCCATTGGTTTCTGTGCTGTCACATTTATGAGGTGTATTTTGGCACTGACAACTTCCTCCATTGCTAACAGCCTCTTGAACTGCCCACTTCTCCCTCACACTCACTACACTTACATTTAATTTGCCTTCTGGGTGCTACTAGGTGAGCACCAAGACTGAGCTAAGGATCAGGGGAGGAGGTAACATGACAGTTTAACTTTAAATATCACAGAATTTGAGAATTTCACAGTGTTGAAAGTTGATAACTTCATATATCAAATAACAAAAGTACAGTCCAAAATCACAATGACTATAAAATTTCTAAAACATATACACTTTTTTGTAGAATAAAAATTACCTATAGTTTGTGGTATTACCTAATTTCATACAGTATCTTGTAAATTACCTTATTAAATGATAATCAACACGAGCTTGTCCAAAAGAATGAATAGTATATAATGTGCATATGTATCCTACACAGGTGGTGGTTACAGACAAGTTCCCAGTAGAGCTACATTACGTTCCGCACTTGGACCAGGTGTGGGTCCTCAACTGGCGCAGCGAGGTCAACCAGGGCATCAAGACCATCCAGATCATACGTGACGCTGCACAGAAGAGGAAGCACCACACCGTGCATCCCGAGCCTATTGATGGCCAGTTTGACCTTGTGCGTGGTCTCTTCATGCCTCCTGTGCAGGTGACATCAAGTTGCTACATATATCCATCATGTCCTACCTAGAACAAATACTTGGCACCCTTAGCTCCAACCTTAGTTGTATTGGAAAGCTGAAAATTATATCAGTAGCAGCAATCAATACACCACTTGGCTTTGCAACTTTCCTGAATAGCAATGATATTGTTACGAGGTGAGATGAAGGCAGGCAAGGTAGCAACCCTCATAGCCACGTTTCTCCCTGTAAACTGCCGCTACTCCCTTCACTCTGTAACCCACAAGACTGAAAATTGATGTTATGGTCCCTTAGCTACAAAACAAGGTATAACTACGCTATTTATAACATTAGCTTGGTACTAATGTAACAGGTCAAGAATTTTTAGAGATTCTAACAGTAATACAGTTTGTAGGTGGTGTAATCACATGTGCAATAAAAAAACCGACTAAGGGCTAATTTTTTGCACCATTTATTTAAATTAAAATGTATGTGTTTAATATTTTACACACTGCTAACTACTACGTGGCAATTAACATTATTATAATCCAAGAAACAAATAATTTACACTCAACACAGCTTTTAAAAAAAAATTTATATAAGTTAACAACAAAAAAAAAAAAATATTTCTGGTTGCCCTATCACAAGGAACCAATGAATAATCAGCCTAGGTTCACTAGCTGCTTCCTTGCAGCTACGGGGTCACCTCACACTTAAGTTAATGATTAATTAATTTAACTCCTAAACCATGAAGGAGAGAAGAGGTGGTTGCACCAACCATTATCCCAAATTAGAACCTAAACCTAGTCTTAAAGTAAAAAACTAAACTTAATACTCACCTGATGTACTGTTTTGTACCCTTCCCAATCTTAGGCACTTGCCGTGCTGCGAGGCTAGAGGGGTTGTCCAGCATGCACCCATAAACACACTGTAGCCTTGCTTTATTAAAATCGCCAACATGGGTGCCCCTGTCCTTTTCCTGACCGGTCTTGTGCTCTGGTCACATTCACACCTGACTGACCTCACTGGTTGCCATCACCTTGAAAAATAAGATGGCAAACTTCTGCACTCCTAACTGCTAGGAGTGCTGATGTCATCAAAGGCTGGTCATTACTCATGGGGTGGACACTTTTTCTACCCACAAACTCTGAAAGTTGTCTGCCAGCTGTTGGAACATGGAAATATTGCAAAAGGCAGGCCATTGCCCCTCGAGTAAGGCACCGACCGTAATTTCAGAAACACACCATTCCGACTGCCACAGAAAATTGCCTTGTTAAGAAAATAAATATCAAATCCATTGTCATTATGACACCAACATGACATTATTAAGAGGGACAATACAGATTTATTGTAGGGCCTACTAAATGTTTTCTAAATTTCTTGCTTGTTTTATTTATAGAAATATTAGTTTTATAATGTAAAGGCAACATTATTATTTATAAGAAAATATAAATTCTTACTGTTATGTTAATTTTCTACATAGGAGGGTCTTGAATTTTTTATTTTCTGTTCTTGATTCCAAATAATGGAACCAGCAACTTTTTTTATTAAAATTAATAATTTTTACCACTCAAGTGTGACACAACACAGGTTATAGGGCCTATGCTGAAATAATTATATTCGGTTGATGGAATGTTATAAGGGTGCCAGTCGCTCAGTGTTGCCTCGGAGCGACACGAGACACTCTAAGAGGTGTTTGGTCGTGACTTACCCAGCCCTATAATTCGCGTCTCATTAGCGGTGGTCAACGGTACTGTTGGCCATTCCGTACACCCTGCGATTATTATACCGTCAGACAGTTAACACTTGAATACATAAACACTTGGAGACCTACACTTTTCCAGAGGAGGCCGGATCCTAGAATGACAGTGAAGTGGTCAGGTTGTGAAATGATGTAGACAAGTCCTACGTTCTGTATAGGCAAAAGTTTTAATATACTAAGTTCTCTATACAGAAATGCTTATACTCCACGTTACTTAAGCGGACACGGCGCACAAAGCTCCGCCGTTGAGCTAACGACTATCTGCCATCAAGTGCTGAAACTAATAAAACTCTCCGGTCCGAGTCGTAAGAGTGGTGGGCACGGCGCTAGAAATGAAGGTGTAAGTAATTAATAAACTATTGCAAGCTAAATCAGTTAAACAAAATTTGAAGTGCCCTGAGCGGCATGATGCCGACCTCACCTGTAAGATTGCTTATAACGACTGAAAATCACGGCATCGCCCGATCGGTCCTTCACAATCGGGTGGCGCGTAAAACGTGGAGCATAAATAATGTGGCACTTAAAACTTAAAACTAAGACACAACTGACATATTACACTGTAAACAATACAGTGAAATCGCTCTTTTTATTTATGGAAGTGCCTATACAACAGATGGGTGCACTCAAAACTGATGGCGATTAAAAAATATGTTTGGTGAGAGTTTTGATGGTTTCAGAGGTTATGTTATTTTAGTTGTAGCACGTCTTGCCTATTTCTGTTGATTGATCACTTGGTTTTTGCTTTAATTGAATTTAATGTTCGGCTGCCGGACTTGCCTGAAGGTGCGGCCTGAGCCCAAGTACCTGTGACGTTGATGCACTATTTATATCAAATTTTTAGTTGTTATGAATTTTACTTTCCCATGTTGTAACATGTCACATTAATTAATAGGTGAATTGTGCAACTACTTTCTTTATTAATTTTCACGTCTCTAGAAAGTAACTGCAATGACTGCAATTGTTTACTAGGTATTTTTGAAACTAATACCTCACTTTATATGAAACGACCAATATCTGGTACATAATTATACATGTGGTATTTTATTCTGCAAGGAACCTATTGATTGATGTCAACATTTACGCTGTGCCCTGGTGAAATTTGCCACGTTTGCAGAAATGCAAAGTTTTTATACTGTTTCCTGTTTCACTTGTTAGCGCGCGGGTTACAACAGGTCACAATGGGTCACAATGCACGAACGTGCATTCAGGTTGCTTGAATGTTTTGTAATGTATGGTTGATGCAAATGTACGAGCACATATTTGTAGTGCACAGTACCGGCTTGTTGTGGCGAGGTGCAAAATGGGCTTACGTGGAAGAGCGTGTCACGTCAAGTGTTTGAACTCAAACAAATTAAAATCTGCTTTGTGGATGGAACATGGTAGACAACTGATTTGATGATTGTTTGGCAAATGTCCAAAGGAGATTACAGTCTCCAAATTAAAGAAAATAAAATACCTTGTATAGCATATCAAATCAATGAACTCTCAATATCTCAGATTTTGATATCCTGGACTTCCAATAATGTCGACAAAATTAGTTTTGATTTCTAAAAAAGTTATTCTTTTTTTTTTACAAGTGTTGGGGTGGTTGAGTTATATGGGAATGAGCATAATTTCTAGATTGTGTAAGCGGACAAAAAAGACAGTAACACCAGTTCTGTGTAGGCTTCTGCTCAGTGAACAATGTGACCTTGATCCTCCTCCATTCATAATTAGTGTAGAGGGTGTGTTAGCTGGCCTCGAGATTGCCAGTGTGTTCACCAAGTTTGACTTACAATCAGGTTATTGGCAACTGCCGGTGTGTCCACGGGACCTGCACAAGTCCATGTTCACAGTGCCTGATGGACGTAGATTTCGGTTCATAGGAATGCCGTTCTGGCTGAAAGAGGTGCCTGCAACCTTTCAGATTATGATGGTCAGAGTACTGGAGGGATATGTAGGGGAATTTGAAACAACTTACCTGGACATTATCATTGTGTGGTCAGTGGACTTGCACAAATGCGTCAATCATTCAGATTTAGTGTTGGAAAGGTTAGCCACCTACGATTTAACCTGTGTTTTACAAAAATGTCACATAGGAATAACCAAGCTAGAATTCCTGAGTGAGCAGGGCAAGTAACCACACCTCGAGCAGCTGTGAAAAATTGTGGATGGCAAAATACCCATGACACATAAACAAATGCAATGATTCATTTGGTTGACAAACTGGCTGAGTCATTTTATACTTAACTTTGCAGTGACTGTAGTCCCTCTAACAGACTTTGTGTCATCTCAGAGACCCTATAGGTGGAACCCAAGGACACAACAAGTATTTAATGAAGTGAAGGCCGCATTCACCCAGTGCCATACACTAGCCCACATCGACCAGAACTGCGACTGTTAGTACAAATGGATGCGAGTGATCTAGGAAAAGGTACATACAGTCTTATATCAAGAGGATGACAATGGGGAAAAACTGGTGATTGACTACATGAGCACAAAGTTTGGGGATGCAGAACAACATTACCACAGTAATGAACAGGAATGCGTCGCCATAGTCTGGGCATTGAAAAAATACTGAACCCACTTGGAAGGGAAACCTTTCACCTTGCATACTTTCAACAGGGCATTGATGTGGTTGCACAACATTCAGGGGTGGAAAGAGAAGCTAATCCACTGGGCACAGTTTCAACAACCCTTAAAATTCATAATTGAACACATAGCGCAGCAAGTGAACCATCTACCACACAAAATATTGCGTGACCCAGAACAAAACAGGTGATTCTAGATGAAAAAGAGTAGGACAGAATGACATCTCCAGGGAAACCACCAAAGGGAATAGACACCATGTGCAGGCGAATCAGTTTCAATGAGTATGTGGAAGAGCCACCTCCAATGTCCCTAGTTGAGGTCGAGGAAAGAGTAAGGAGTAAAGAAGACCCAGACGACATCAGCAGAAGCGGAACAAATAAATGAAAAGTGCGGGTGCAAGATGTGCGACACTTGGCAAGTGATAAAGGGAATAGTGCAGAACAGAGCACATGTAGAAAACACCCCATGGCGGACCTACATGTTCAAGGAAGCCTGCGACACCATGGTATTCTTCTTTCATGATCATGACCTAGCTGGATTCCCTGGGAACAACCAGATGCTGAGGGCAGTTGAAAGATACTACCAATGGTCAATGGCCAGGGATTGCAAGGAACATGGGAGAATATGTAAAGGAATGCACCATTTGCTAACAGAATAAAGCGAAACAATGGGACAGTGAGGAGCCGCAACACCTAAGGAACCCCACGACTTCCTTTAAGGACATAGCCCTAGACATAATAGGATAAGAACACCCCAGGAAAAATGCCTCATAATCATGGTAACTGATTATGTAGGAGGTGGACGGAGGCTTACACTACCAGTAATGTCCGGGCCCAGATGGTGGGGGCTATGCTGCAGTGCGAATATTTCCCTAGGTGGGGCTATCCCCAGACCATTTTGTCTGGCAGTGGAACACAATTCATGGGGCAGAAGTGGAGACAACTATACTGACAATGGATTATCCATCACGTAACCATCCCCACCTATCATCCTAGGGTAAACCCGACCGAAAGAGACAACCAAGAGGTCAAGGTGCAACTGCGGTAGCGGCTAGGAGACGACCACACACCATGGGACGAATAGCTGCCAGACTCTATTTTATTTATGCAGTCGCACAAACGAGGCAACAGGGCGGTCCTCCATTGAAATTACTCAGAGCCAAAACCTAAGAGATTATCAGGGAGTAGGAGGAGAGACAGGGGAGAGCCCTGAGGAGAGGGAGAGAAGGGAAAGTGAATGGCGAACAGCCTGCAAGCACCAAGAGCAATACCACTGATGGATTACCCCACCTCGAACCACCTCCGAAGCCTCTGTCATCAACACCTCAGAACTACTGTGCAGGTTTAGGACCCTGATAAGGGAAGGGGTACCCGGGTAGTGGTAGCACAAGTTAGTAGATCAGTGTACCTAGTTAGGAACCTGAATGGCAAAGTGAGCAAACATCACAGACACATGTTGCATAAGGCCATGGAAGAGAGAGACAGAGTAAATGGGGGAATGAGAGAAGGAGACAGGGCAACGGCCGGTGGGAGCGCCCCTGAGAAAAGAGACGACAAAGATCCGGATGACGAACAACATTACTGAGGGTTTGCTTTGTCCACCCCAATCATCAGAACTAGTACCAAAGGGTAGCCTAACACAGCATGACTCAATACCAGGAAACAGGCGATGGACCCACCATTCTGGGGGTTCCCAGCAGATGAGCAGCACTCAGGGGCGTGCAGGTTTCTATAGCAACATCAAGAGGGATGGATGTAGAGGCACTCAAGGCGGATGACCCTGATGCCGATGTGCTGGGTCCAGCTCCAGTGGTAAAGTAACCCAGGAAGGACACTGGAGAAACCCTACCCTTCACTAGGCGAGGGTGTGGACATGATGCCTCTCTGGCCAATGCCACCTTCATGGAGGTGGTAGAGGAACCAGAGTAACCCCTATCCCAGAGACCACTGAGACATCGCCGCCAGGACTGTTGCGATCTGGCAGAATGCAAACCAGTAGAGCCGCAGCCGCCCATCATCCAGCCAGCGGGCTGGCCACAGATGAGAGGAGGTACAGCCTGCATACCAGGTGGCTACCCTCAGGTGGGGTTTGAAAACTGGAATTGGAGATCCACAGCATCATGTGATCAACCAGCTCAAGGTAAGGTCAGCGACTCAACTTAAGACACTTCTTCCCCACCAGGGTCATCTAGTGCTCTAGGGGAATGTACCTTCTCCGCTGGTTTTTAGCCCAGTCCTGGCAACTACCCAGCAGCACCCAGAGAAAATACCCAATGCTTGTGTGAGTGTGAATGTAAGGGCAAGGGAGCAAGATGAGCAAGTAATAAGTAAAAGTATTGGCCTGTTTTAAGTTCACAGCAGAAATGTGACTTTACAGAATGGTACTGTGGTGTCAGAGCACTACATGATGTCACATACTCTCAAACCCCTCAAAACTGTGCCATCACATAATCTTGGCCCCCTGCGCCAAGATAATTCAAAGTACTTTTAATTTTTGAAACTCTGTTTAACCCCAGGAAAAGGTGATTCGATTTTGGAATATTTTATGTGCAAGAATTAACGTTTCACTAATTCACAATTTTAATTTTTTTTTTTTTGTTCAAGTGTTTTGTGTAATGGTAGGAGGGATATCTAGAGGGGTTGCCTTCCGGCTGTCATGTTGCGAGTCTGGAAGCAACAGCGGTGAAGGATGCACATGCATCTCGTGGGTAGTCTGCATCTCAAGTTTGTGCTAACAAATTCTTTGGTTTCTCTTCGAGTTTTAAATATTCTGTAACAATTTTTTGTTGCCTCTACAAGTGCAATCGCCACTCGCAGACTCATTTAATTAGTTTTTTTGGCCCCAGCCATGGTGCCCCCGGCCGGCTATGTGTTGATAGATATACGGTACTGGCCGCCTCCAAAGTCAAGAATGTTCTTTTGTTCTGACTCAGACTATACAATTTTGTGCAGCAGAATTTGCGGCATGGTGAACTAGATTTTCTAAATTTTTTTAATGTTTGTGTTCATTAGTGATTGTTTTCAGTGCAGTTGGGTGGTAATACTTCTGTACTTTTTACTTTGTTGTTTAATTTCTGTTAACTAGATGCTGTGTAAAATATGTACTAAGCAATTTATAGCATCAAGGTTATAATTCTAATTTGTTTGTAGCTTTTAATTAAGTATTTAATTTGGTAGTAACCTGCATGTTTCACAATCAAGATTAAATATTGTGAAAGTAAGGAAAAAATCTGTGATGTAAGAGTCTGTCTATGTGTATGATCATTGTTTTACTGTAATTCACTTACACACTGTCATGCTCCCCATGCAAACAAACAGACATGCAAATTCTTAAGGTATGATGAATAATTTAACCGTTCACCTGTCACCCCTCACTATCATGGAAACATCATAACTCAGAAAGCCTATCCCCCATTTACTCAAAGATATTGAAAATTCACTGCTAAATGTTAAAATAACTATAGCACACATATAGTAAAAATACCCATAAATCCCTGGAATTAACCACAGCTAGTTTAATGTGTAAATGTTATGGACTTCTACCTAGATATCTGAAATCAGATTTCACCATAGAAAGTAAATTTTCTTTGAACAACATAACGGTAGAAAAAATGGTAAAAAATAAAAATGTAAAACATACTTTAAAATGTTTGGTCCAAATATTATAAGATTTTAGAGATGTTGAGTGAAAGGCCACAAGTGGCATTAGTACGGAGTGCAACATTATTATTAAAGAGTTTCTTTATTAAATTAATAAATTTCTACATTTATAAATATAATTTTGGTCATTTTTACTTATTTGTTATTTGAACTTCAGCACAAAAATAAATTCTATGAAATTAGCATCTCTTAACATAATAAGCAATTGTGTGGTATGCTGTTATTTTAAGGAAAAAAAAAAGCCTTACAATATTTACCCAAATATAAGACGCTGAGTTTTATTCCTTTTTTACTTTGAAAAAATTGAAGGTCGTCTTACTTTTGCACACTAAAAATGTTGAGTCCAATGTTATTGCTTGCGCAGTAGCACGTGTTGTTAATGTTTTTGGATAAACAAGTGTTTCAGTGCAGTACAAACCACTAAACAAAAACAAAATCTTAAAACCATTAAAGCTGAGTTTACAATAAAAAAATGATGTGTTAAGAATTATGCAGTAACCGCAGTTCTCACACACGGAACTATGTATTCTCAATTTATGATTCACAATTCACCTGATAATTCTTAGTCCAGTCAATGAAAACTTGCAAAAAGCCTGTCTTGTTTACTTTTTTTCCTAACATCATATAACACAACCATATTTAAGCAGATCATACTTCAATGCAAGTTGTATCGGAGCTTATTTTTGTGAACAAACGTAATTGTAAATGTCTGCATACACAGCTCTTTAATATGTTTTATGCTTACATTACTCTGAACAGCAGTTTCCAACCAACAACACTGAATGCTTTTCTCTGTTTGGTCACTGCCACACAAGTTTCACCTAAGAAATAAAATATAATTATTTATTTTAACACTTAAGGAATTCTCAACACCACACATGACCTGCTAAGTTTTATTGGAAATCCACACATACGATAACACGCTTTCAGTTCTTTTGTACATGTCATAACACATAATATAATGCTTAATTTTTCTATTGTAAACCCAGCTTTACAATCTTGGTTTCTAACTATAAAAAGATAGGGACAAACAAATATAGGCTGATTCCTCAATTTTCATGCATCTGGGATGTTTGTCTGTATATTATTAACTGCACATAATTTGGCCTTGTTCAACCTTTATTCAAGCACCAATATAAAATGATCTTGTTAAATTACAGGTCCAAATAATTTTTGGGGTAATAAATTGTGCCTGTAGGCCAAAGTAAAATTGTTGGGGACTGTCTTATTTTTAAGGTCATCTTGTATTCTGGTAAATATAGTTTATTGTTGCTGTTGTGTAAGGTAGTTTTGTGACGGTTCACAGGACATGTTACACATGTTCAAGTATGGCTACGTGACGCACACCAACCAGCGAGGGCTGTACAAGCTGGACCTGGCCAACATGAGGTACATCCGCAGCATCGACGTGACGCCCAACAATTGTGTGCCTCGCCACATACAGTTCTCAGCACTATGTAAGTTGTCATGCCACTTGTGCCACTTCATTAAGTTCAAAACTTCAACTCACAATAACCCAACTGCATATTTCTCATTTTCAAAGAGGAATCTAACAGCTGTAAATATAAGTAGACACCTTGAACATCATCCTTATAAAGTGGACTCCCTATCTACCGTTTTTCAGGGGACTGTCAAAAAATTTCCATACATGTAGGATTCCAGTAGATGAGGGTTCTGAGATGTACATCAATAAAATAAAATTCCTGACCTTATCATACTTTATTTTGAGTATAATGAGAGTTGTACAATATCTGTGAATAAATTTTAGCTAATCAACACAATAAAAATTCAGTAATACTGAATTAGTATTACTGTAAATAATGCATTAAAAAACATTTCACCTCAACTAGCTTAAATAAAGAATATAATATCTCAAAATACCGTACATAATTGATTGTGATCACACACCAAATGCAAGCCAACCTAAAACTTTCAAACCCTCTGAAAATGAAAATAATACGACGCCGAATGCAAGGCAAATTTTGAATGTCCCGTGCGCACTCTATCAGCTGAGAGCACGCTGAGAGATTATCGATCGGGCAGTGTGTTCATGGCGGCAGGCAGAGAAGGGGAAGCAGCGGGAAGGGTGGAACAGCATTCTCTTCCACCCCACTACGTGTTGGCGACACCTTGCGCGCGTGGCAAATGTCTGTCTTTTAGAGGTATTAATTTTATTTTACTGCAAAAAAATTTATAATTTTGAGGCAGAAATGAATAGATAAGTAAATTAAAATTTATTTCTTCACAGTCTTTAAGTAATTAATCATTCAAAACCACGTCCTCTGATTTTTCCGTACACACCTATCGCGAGTGACGCTGCACTCAGGCTCGGTGCTTCTCCATTATTAGACGATTAAAGGTGTCAAATAGGCAGTTACGGGATATGAGTTTATTTAAAAGATGCGTGTCTATTAAAATAAATTGATATAAATCCTCAGATTTATCCGCCAGAAGAAACTGAAAATGAATTTTAGACTTGGTAATACAAGTCGCTCGATGTTCAAAAAATTTTTGGCGACAAGGGGAGGTCAAGTTCATGCTTCTAGGCATATAATTTTATTCGTGAAGATGCTGTCCATTGAATTAAATTAATATTTTGTTTTAAAATCATGTTGATTTTATGCCAGATACAATTAAACACCAAAATTTATAGAAAAAACTACTTTGCAAATAATAATTCCTCGTTAAAATGTATTGCGTAACATTTTCAGGCGAAACCATTTGCTTTGAAATACTAGTAATGATAGGTGCAACTATTTTGAGTGACTGATAATTTTAAAATTTCTACAATCACCAGGCACACTTTATTTGCTTTGTAGTCAGACATGTCAAGTGAAAACAAGCACGCGTAACCAAGAAAGAGGACGCACTTTTTTTTTAGACAACTACTTTCCTTCTGGAAGGCATTTAAGGGGAGGAAGAAAGGTGCACGGCTGAGAGAGACAGAAAGAGGAGGGGGTGAGAGGACGCAAGGTGGCCATGCCGGTTGCTAGGTAACCGCTTCCCCACTCATTAGGCGTGTAAGGGAAGGTAGCAAGCCAGACTCGCACCACGCCACATACATTGTGGGAAGAGAATATCATGCGCTGCACCACAGAGCAATGATAAAACGGTGGCATGCGTGATGCATTTTACACCCAGTTACGAGACATTTTCACAAATAACCAGCTTAAATACTATAGTTGCAGAAATCTTGCACAATTGTAATCTAGTGGTACCCAAACTATTGCAACCAAATGTTATCTTTAATACATTCATTGCAGGAATAGGCCAATCTGAAAAAGTTTTCTAGTAATTGTCGCCACTGGATTGTAATTTTGATCCTAAAACTATCTTTATGAATTGTTGGACTCTTGCATTAATTTATGTGCTGTACAATTGCAAGTACAATTTTGAAATGTACTGCTGTAACACCTAATGTTGTTGTGTGAGTGTACAGAGTACAATATAGTATAAAAGATAGGGTTGGGAAATATTATCGTGGGTTGGACCAGTTTGCTTTTCACTACTAACACTGAGTTCTGACCTGGAGTTTGTACATATATACCCAGCTCATCATATCTTACCATGAACATGCACTTCTGGAACACAAGTCTTAGATGGTCTCGGTTGACTGGAAATAACATAAATGTACACTAGAAAGAATATAGAACCAATCTATCACAAGCTACAAAATAAAAATATCCACAGACACTTAGGAAAAAATATGTAAAATTTAATTTCAATGAAAATATTTAATTCTGACACCCATGCTTTAATGAGGAACAACTTATCTGTGCAAAATATCATTATGAAATCACTGTAAACTTTAAATTGAGCTTGGATTTGTGTAGTCTTATCATAACTGTAGCCTCTATCTTTTAAATTTAAAATAATTAAAATGTGTCTTCTCAAACTCACTCCGACAAGCCTGAGAAACTTTGAAGGGCTCCGTTTCCTGGTGGAAACAAAATGGCTAGAAAACCTCCTCAACTACATAGGTACTTAAAACATCACTTTCAAACCTTATGCCAATCATGAGAGGGCTGCATTACATATTATACATAGCGCCATGCATTATCATAACCACCAAAATAACACATTGTTCTTAGCTTGTGACCTCCGTTCATAAATCTCTTTGTAATAATTCAGGAAGAATTCCAAAAATAATAATTAAAATTATACATAAAATTTTTGAGTGTAGACATACTTGCCATTAAAAACTAAATCATTAAACAACATTAATTAAAACAGTAGCTGCCACATATAAACAAATAACAAACAATTAAGCATTACATGAGTCAAAACATTGGAAATTAATCTTATTAACAGCAGCAGATGAAAATAGTATTTTCAAGGTGATAAAAATTTAATAAATGATTTTCATCATGGATAACTTTTTCATGAGGCTAAACAGTTACAACATTTAGTTAATTATAGAATAAATAAGGCCAAGTGGGAATTCTTAACATTTTTTGGAGCAAGTTTCCCTGCCGAACACAAGTAATCACTTAATTGTGTGAGCAGAAAAGGAATTATTGCAAATCATCAAGCCTTATAAGAGCCTGTAATGTGTGCTCTTGATTACTACTCTAACGGCACAGGATTGACAGCATTCTGGGCTACTCCCTGCATGAACATAAAGGCAGCAAGTCGACCACACCCATACAAGAGGGACTGGGGTGGGCCAAAACAGGTCCACCATGTGGTGGTCATGGAAGACTGAAATTCAGATGCCTGCTGGACCACTCACGTGTACCATTACAAACATTGGTCAAACTTGAGTGGCTACACAGAGAGGATGTTAGAAGAGTGAGAGAGCAGGCAATGGACTCCCCAGATGCGAGAAGCAAATTATTCAGTCTGTTGGTACTTCAAGCAGATAGATGAGTTTACAGATCTTCCTTTTTTCTAGACACACATAGCAAAGGGATATGATGTGCTGAGTAACCTGATATGTTCCCCGAACCTGAATATTGGGGAGGCCGTGGTCAATAAGGGCTTTCACTGATACAAGGACAATGTAACAACCTTGACGTATATATCTCCTATTCTCCATGTGCCTGTGTGCCCCTAGTGGGCTGGTGCCCTCCCACACTCCCCTCATTTTCACTCCTGCTCAACCAGATTCTTCCCCACTTGTACTTATGGAGACCACACTCGTGACAAAACACATACACCACTGCGGTTGGCCAAGAGAGATAGGGGGAGGTTCACATCTTTGTCTCTTAGAAACGAGACATCTATATTAACTGAATGTAATACAAAGATAAATATATCTGTGTGTGTAAGTGCATGCACGTGTGTGTAATGTGTATATATATATATATATATATATACATGCATACATACATACATACAAACAGCATATCAAGTTAGGTAGAATTCTATCAAACGGTGTGGTAGGGTTAGCAAATTAATATAAAATATTTATATGACCGCCATTTTGGAAATAAGTGTCTTATCTATTCAAATAGCACAAGTTTACATCGGCTTCTATAGTATTACATATTCGCCAAATTTGTTGGGAATTGGTGGAAAGGTTTCCGAGATATGATGTAAAAGCTTTATTTAATTATGTAGAGCTATCTTCCAAAATGGCAGATTCATAGCAATATCCTCATATAATTTCAATGCTTACATGATGTACTGTCAATATACCAAATTTGGTTTAAATCAGTTAATGGTTGCAAAGATATGACATAGGATCTTAAATATTACAAGGGCCACCATTTTGAAAATAAGCATCTGACGTGATCAGACATTATAATTGTCATATTTCCTTACTAAGTACTACATGTGTATTGAGTTTGGAGAAATTTCGTTCAAAGGTTCAAAAGTTTTGAGGTGGGGGCAAACACACACATGCGCACACACGCGTGCACACACACACACACACACACAGAGAGAGGAAAGTGAGCTCATAAGTCTATTTTCCTTTGGAAAATATGCTAAAAAGCAATTGAAGAGAGTCAAATAAGTTATTTATATTGGATTTCCAAAATTAATATTTACTGTAATGTATATGGTTGTAAAGGTATCAGTAGTGAGCGTGAAATGGTGGCTCCCTAGGGTAGATGAATACTTAAATGTGCAACAGAAGTAATAAATGGGTTTAATACAAAACAGTGGTGATGAGGATAGGATTGTTTGCAATACTGAAGGTTGTATAAATGAAAAACGGTTACAAATGTCAATATTCAGGTCTGAAAAGTTTGTTCCTAATGAAGATTTATGGTAATTGTACGCTGAAAGGTTACAGTAACTGTTTATAGTCAATGGCATCAAATAGAAAGAAGAGGAACATGTTAAATGGCATGAGATTTTGATATCATCAATTGCGAAGGAAACACATGAAATTCTATGGAATTTGTGTGTATCAGAGAAGCCACAAAATAAAAGCTACGAGTTGGTAACCTTATTAACGAGACACTTTGCTCCCAAAACTTTGATAATTGCAGAATGCCATTGTTTTCATAAAAGAGTACAGCAAGATGGTTAAAGTGTTTCTGACTTCATTGTTAGTTTGCGGAAACTAACGGGTTTTTGTCATTTTGGGACGTTTTTTGATAGCGCCTTGCATGATTAGTTTGTGGTCAGCCTAAAAGATAAAAAATGTTACTCAGAGGTTATATCTTGATTCTGAGAATATGGTCTTTGAAAAGGCAGTGAGCATAGCCACGTCTTTTGAATCAGCAGTGGACAATGTGTTGCTTGGAACACTAGAAGTTGGTGAAACTAAAGATGTAAAACAAGAGGTCCACATGTTGTGGGCATGTTCACAGGGATGTCGACCTAAGGAGATGTTCATTCGCTATAAACATCAAGAACAAAGTGCGGGAGGAAGAAAGTTTCAAAAGATGTCACCAGGAGCATTTACAGGATGTACATTTTGCAGACATGCTGAACATTCGGTACAGGATTGTTGTTTTCGGGTGTAAAAGTTTGACAACTGAAACCGGATGAGGCATTTAAAAAGAATGTTCTCCAACAACAGTGCATCAAGATAAGGTCTGGGTGAAACTACTTGTCATAATCATGTTGTAATAGAAGAACAAGTAGCAGAGGATGATTCACAAACTACTGATGACTTCCTTCCTTTGTATCAACTGTTGGGGCTATAGTACAAACCTTGGGTACTGGAAGTGACGGTAGGCAGTGTGAAGTTGGACATGTAGAGGTGGCCATATCGGCAATACCAGAGTGTATGTACAACAGCAAATTTTCATATTATCCTGTGGAAGAAACAAGTATCCGCCTTAAGTGTTATACAAATGCTGAAATACATCCATGCAGTTTCATTAAACTGCCCATCAGAGTACAAGGGCAACAAGTAAAGAGAGATTTAAGTCTTTGTGTGGTACTGAATGATGGACCACCATTGTTGGGTACAGACTGGTACAACAAGCTAAACTTTCCAAAACCATATTTAAATAATGTCCATGTCACTCATACACTGGGAAGTCAAGAAAAAAACAACAGCATAGTTGTCAGTTTGCTGGAAACTTATCCTACGTTGTTTGATGGTGGCCTAGGAACCTTTACCAGAGGTCTGCTTTCGCTCTATTTAAAAGACAACACCCCACTAGTCTTTTTACCATCAAAAACCTTTGCATTTGCTTTGACAAGTAAGGTGAACGTGGAACTGGACAGTTCTTACGACTGGGTATCCTTCACCCAGTGGAATTCAGTGATTGGGCAACACCAATTGTGCCTGTGGCTGAGAAAGAGATGGCTGGCCAGTTAAAGTTGAAGATTCACTTAAAACCTTTAATTTGAAACAAAATGAGTTCACCGAACAAGAATGATTGATGTGGGGTCACAAAGTTGTCGTGCCAGTTGCTTTAAGGGAAAGGGTTGTGCAAGAACTGTCCCCTTCTTCCAGTATCTCGCCTAAAGAAGGGGACAGATTCCAGGCCCCAAAACGATGTGAAGACTGGTCGGCAATGGACACAGTCCAATCAAACCATAATAATATGAACTCACCATTGCCACTAAACTTCAAAGATAAAGTCACGTGTAACAATTACATGACATGTTTGATAGGGATGGAATTTTGTGTGATATGAAGAAGGGAGGGTGTGGCAAGAAGAGAATGACAACAGATGAAGGAAGTGTGGGGGCTGTGTTGTACACATTCACATGCTCTAACCGGGATGTCAAAGTTCAGGACAGTGCACCGCCACATTACCATCAAGATGTATGGTCGCTCCTGGATGAAACATTGTTGGGAGGTGGCTAGGCCAACAAGGAAGTATCCACCCAGATCTCGAGATTTAATGCAGTTAGATATTTATGTGTGGAAAACTCTGCAGAACATTGTGTATGCCACGAAGCCATGGACACTGAATACCATAAGACGCAATTGTAACTTCCTGTGAATCCACTCCCACGGAAACCATAGCTACTGTTTGTCATTCTGTTCTATAGCACTGCAGACAATGTCTTGTTACTGATGGTGGACATTAAGAACATTTGTATAGGCTATTCACTGTAAAATAAGCACTTTTGAAAGCCCTCTCATTTGAAATAATAGTCAATAAATATATTTTATTTTAGCTTTATATGTTAACTTTTGAGACCGGTTGAATATACACATTGTGTTTATTATGTACATGGCAATATTTATTTAAAGAGTTGGTGAAAGGATGAAAAATGGTGGACAGGAAAAGTAACTAGGGCTTCAAAAGTGCTCCCTTTACTGTGAACAGTGTATAACTGTTATTAAAATTAATACATGTCAAGCATTGTCTTTGTAACATCAATACAAGCAGTCCCATCAGATTTTCTTTAATGGTTTCTCTGTTATTCATGCTCAATGTGTAAACATTAATTTGGAATACCCAGTAATTTTCTTTCTTCACACAGCTTGAATCAAACTTATGTTCCTACACACTTTATCTACATGCGCTTTTTTTTTTTTTTTAAATTCCTCTTTAAAATGAATTATTTCCAGTGAAAGCAGGCCATCTCACATCTTATTAACATACTTGAGCATTGTGAGCATACATGAGGATTATGGGTAGCTGTAAGTAATGATGACTTCTGAGAATAAACTTTATTAATTTCCATTTTGCAATAATGGGGAGGACTATATTGCATAAAATTTTTATATAGTACTGCTTTTCTTAACTTTCAACTGTGATCTTTGCAGATGGCTTTGTAATCATGGAGTGCGAAGAGCCTGTGACAGGTCGCCCAACAGGACAGATCCTTCTCGACTACCTGACAGACACTGTAGTGAGCCACAAGACAGGGCTGTATGGCCGCCCACATGTCTCCCCCAACAGCCGCACAGTGGTGACCTTGGACAGAGCGCGGGATGGTGTCACCCTTGTTGTGCAGGAAGTTGTTGGTGAGTGTTGCGTACAAACAACATTACTAGGTAACATTGTTGAATGTTAGTGTGTCAGTGATTACATTCTAGCAATCTCATAAGTACATTTGCATACAAGCCTTTAGCACTACTTTCCTACATACTAACTTCACACAGTTGATGCATGACATCGGGTGACAGACGACGTCATGGTCTGGCAAGGCTTTGTATGTCTGTCAGAGACATGGGCAATATGACTGGGCTGACTATTGGCTGCTCGCTGGACCCCAGCCGGTATATAAGCTAGAGCACGTGGCTTGATGGCACGGCACAAAGTCTGCTGTGGGCTTAACTGTCCTTCGTACTACGGGTTTGCACACAGCCACTGATTTACTTGTATTGGGCGTGGTCCTGTGTAGCTCCTGACTCGGCCACTGTTGCTACTGGAGCCGGCCGGAACTCGTGCCCAGTCATTGGGCAGAGGTGGTGCTGATGGTAGCCCGCGGAGGGCTGCTGGTCCTGCGCTGCTAGAGCCATGGGTCCGCTGTACCCAGTGGGATGTGGAGCAACTGACGGAAATCAGCGACAATGTGGTGCGGCTCGCCTGTGGTTTTGTAGGGTGGCTGAAATAGAGAGTGTGGAGAGACTGGGAGNNNTGTTATCCTGCAGACTGCAGAGGGCAGTTGAGGCTGGGTTACAGCTCACGTTTGATTCGAAGGCAGTAGCTGCCTTCCTAGCTTGCCACTTCACACCAATCCTATGGGTGTATGGCATAGAGGTTGGAACTAAGGTCTGCCACGCTAAGGAAGAGTAGGCAATGAAGATCCCTAGCTAGGTGTAAAGCCAGCTGGAGC
Source organism: Clitarchus hookeri (assembly GCA_002778355.1). Lineage (NCBI taxonomy): Eukaryota > Metazoa > Arthropoda > Insecta > Phasmatodea > Phasmatidae > Clitarchus > Clitarchus hookeri. The sequence continues at coordinate 73,477 of NQII01001377.1, read as the reverse complement.
AGAGCCACTCAGAGTTGTACCTGATTACTCCAACTGGTGACAGTTCAGCGCGGTGGGTTAATCCTGGATGTCAGACAGTGACGTGGGTGTGGTTTAAAGGTGGGCAGACCTCCAGAACCAGTTTATCACTCCTTCTGGCGACAGTTTAGCGCTGTGGATGGAGTGAAATGGCTGGGCTGGTTGACTAGCGTTTATTCCAGTGAGGAAATAGACATGGTGGCCCGTACTAACTCCTAACTAACAAGGACTGTAACGGAAGTAGACTATGATAAACCAGGTGAAGGGGACCTGGGTCTAAACTAGACAAGAGCAGATGCAGCTAGGTAGCTATAATACTAACTCTTCCTAACTAACTTGATGCTGTTGTCCAGAAGGGACTTGGGTGGCACTACCAAAAGGGTAGTGGGTGTTCAAAGGGTGGAAACTTCTTCAAGGTTTGCTAGTGAAGGTTTTGAAAATGTCTGGTAGGTAGCGGTGGTTCTTCTGGAGAACGCCAATGTCTGCAGAGAGCTACAGCACACGAGGTGGTGGAGCAAGCTGCAGAGAATGAACTGCCATTCTGCGGCTGTGCACGGACATATATTCCACCTGCCCGCGGGCTCTCTGTGGTGCGGAGGTGGCTGGGATGAGCTCCTCCTCCCATGGGCAGAGCTGCGCTCTCTGGTGCCTTCTCTCTGTCTGTGGCAAAAATAGGCGTCTCTGTCATATGGAGTTGCATCGGCGGTGTGAGCTAAGGCGCCTAGCTGGGTTGCTTAGCTGGCTTCTTTCTATCACACGTGGGGGATTGGCGTGATGTCTGACCTAAAGGTGAAATGAACTTGGCTGGCATATCCGTGGGTGCCCCCGCATATAGAGGCATGTTGGTAGGCTCTGGTAGCAAGTCGTTCAGGTTCAAACCTCGCATGGGATGACGTGATGACACATGAAGATGAGACGAAGTCGTGTTTAAATAAATGTTGGTGTCACACGTCAATCG
>NQII01001377.1:34886-72312 GCA_002778355.1 Clitarchus hookeri | reverse complement strand
CCCCTGGGGAGGATAACTGTCATGCGGTAATGGCAGGGTGTCAGGTGAATACGAATACTAGCGTCCCTTCATTTGTTACGTAATCAGTGTGCCACTCGCACAAGTTAGCTGAGGGCTTTGTTTATGTAAAATCATTTAACAGATTTCACCTGGAAGAAAGCCAATTTACAGGCAGGTACAAAAAAAAAATTGAACACTAGTGTATATACAAATCCTTCTCCTGAGGGGTATGTCATTTCTGATGGCTTACCTGCCATGGCGCTGAAGGCGGTTTAAAGTGGCTCTACTCTGTAGCCTCCTACGGGTCACACTGCCAGTAATTTTTTTATGTGTGAAAAAGCTCTAGTGTGGCCAGTTCTAGGTCTTCCATTACCAAGGCTGGTCTGTATCTACCTAATATTTACAACACGAGTACCCCTTATAATGACTAATAATACTAACAAATTGACATATGCACCACCTACAGAAAATGAAAAACATATTACCCTTAAAAACATACAATAGCATTTTAAGGTAGTTACAAAAATTTTAAATTTTGCTTTCGGTAGAAAGTCTATAAATAAACATGCATTCGTCTGGATTCATTCTTCCCCTATGAGGAAGTCCGTGCTTCACTAAGAAAATCTGTGTTTTGGCTGTTAGCAACTAGGATGTCTATTGCATCGTGGCTCATATGCATTGTCACTAGATACTTGCACTGTTTTGAATGGTTATTTGATGTAGTGTTGGGTTAATAAACTACGGCTATACAGTGCTAATGCTTCAAGCTTATATTTTTAGTTTACAACTTGGATTGTGTATTAATGTTGGTTACCGCCTGGCTTCACCTGCAAGTTTCTTATATGCTCTTCATTACTAATGATTCAACTAGAGTAGCTTACATCTTGCTGTTTTTGCTTTCTGGCAATCTGCTTTGTTTGATTTCCAGAACCATCTTTGATGGAGCTGCTGAAGCCCCCAGAATGTTTATTAGAATCCTTCCATCTGTAAATTCAAACATCACTGAAATAACCCAGTACTTTCAAATATGATAAACTGTATTTATGTTGGTGTGATATTTTGCATTGTCTTTTAATTTCCACTTTTACTGGGCTGGAAACAGTAAGCATTGTTGATACTCTCTCTCATACAAATAAACTACAGTTTTAAAAACATACTTATTCATGTATTTCTTGATTTACAGAGACTGGCCTGAAGTTTCTATTTGATGTTAAGACCACACTGAACATCAGCGATATCACATTCTACCCATCACAGACCACGCATGGCTATGACCTGTATGCAAGTGCTACAGACAAGGAAGACATCTTGTTTCTTAATTTAGTCACAGGTAATAAAGTAATATCTTTCTCTTTAGCATATACATTAAGTAAGATATGAAAATAAAAATTACAGTTCTGAAAAGAACAGGTATTTTCAATTCACGGTTACTTCCATCTTTTATGAAGCCCTGCTAAAGTTCTACTTCCAGGATATTCCTCCGCCTCATGCAAACAAAGCTTAACCAAGTATAGAAAATTACACGAAAGGGACAAGGTACCGCATTCATGTCCACTCAATGTAATAATATTTTGCGTAATAACTATTTATTACTGGGCATTACCAACAAACATATTTTCTCTCTGTTTTTATTCATATCAATTATAAATTAAATATTATAATTATTATGTTAACACAAGTGTAAAACACTTGTGATAAATGGCATATTTAGGAAACAACCAAAAAGTCATATATGGACAGATTTTCAAAGGTTTGATTCAATAAGAGTGGAGAAGCTGCGAATAGACTATACAAGGAATTGTTTTGCTATCATGTTCTATTTTTAATTCACCACAAGTTAATGTACACTGGAGAGTCAAAAAACTGGTATAGACGTGCGCATGCAAACAACAGAGGTATGGAACCTATCAGAGTAACGCGATGCAGTCGGCAGCGCCTATACAAGACAACAAGCATCAGGCAAAGTTGCTAGATCGGTTACTGCTGCTACAATGACAGGTTATCAAGATTTAAGTGAGTTTGAACGTGGTGTTATAGTCAGCGCACGAGAGATGGGATATAGCATCTCCGAGGTAGCGATAAAATATGGATTTTCGCGTACGACTATTTCACGAGTGTACCGTGAATATTGGGAATCCGGTAAAACATCAAATCTTCGATATCGCTGCGGCCAGAAAAAGATCGTGAACGGACGGGACAGACGACGTCTGACGAGAATCATTAAACGTGACAGACACTTCCATTGGCCATATAAATCACCAGACGTGAACATTATTGAGTATATCTGGGATGCCTTGCAACGTGCTGTTCAGAAGAGATCTCCACCGCCTCGCACTCCTATGGATTTGTGGACAGCCCCGCAGGATTCATGGTGTGAATTGCCTCCTGCATACCTTCAGACATTATTCGAGTCCATGCCACGTCGTCTTGCGTCACTTCTGCGTGCTCGCAGGGGCCCTACACGATATTAGGCAGGTGTACCAGTTTTTTTGGCTTTTCAGTGTATTTCAATAGTTCAGATATTACAAAATACAGTGGAACTCCTATTTTATGAGTGCCCATGGTTCTTGAGAATACCATGGCAAGATCGCTGCTGTCGTAAAATCCAAAAATAACCAATTTTGACACCCAAAAAATTTTAAAATTGTGTTTAAAGTGCATAATTTGCTAAAGTTCATGTTTCTCACTGGTATAAAACAAACCAGTTTTTAAATTAAATATTGATTTGCTTTTATAGGCAGACATATTTTAAATAAAATGAATGTCCGATAAGTGTATATTTACCCTCTCCTTGTCATCAAAAATGTTAAACACATGGAGCAGTGCAAAATTTTACTTTGTGGATTAAGTCCATATTTAATGGCCTCTAGCATAAAACATTTAATTAATTTAATTATATATGAATTTAATAAGAAATGTAGATGACTTGAGAATGAAATTGTATTCCTCAAGTATAAATAACCTCACATTATTGAAGAAAAAAAAAATGTTTAAAGAATACGTGACGTAACTCCAATTGAGCACTGCGTTCCTTTTCAGTTGCTTCTTGCAAGAAAACCAGTGGAAACAATAAAAAATATATAAATATTGTTTTAATATGCAGACCTTTCAGAATAAAATTATTTTGCAGAAGTATAAACACAATGTCTTGTCAACACAAAAAAAAACTTGAGTGTTACACACTTTTTAGTGAAGGGTAATTAGTTTCACAAGTACAAAGTACTGTAATTTTCAGCATGCATTAATCCATGTTCAGTGTCTTATTACGTGAAAACAAGAGGAGGTATTAATTAAATATTATTTAAATTCAATGCTACATTAATTTGATAATAGTGACTGTGCTGGCAAGACATGAAATTTGCCGTACTATTGGCTGTCCCTGTTGTTAATTACAAAGGGATAAAGGGTTTGGTTGCGAAACGTGAGCTACTATTACCTATCACTGTTGCTATACATGCAGCATTTAACGAGTTATGAACAGATAAGGGCACACAGTGCAGAGAGAGGACAGTGTGTCACCACTTCTATTCACATGCTTATGCGTTGCACACATGATCTAACTCACCAGGTGCACAGTTCAAACATCTTCCAGCTGAAGTTTTTAAAGTTTTTTCTTATAATTTTTTTGTTTTGTTTTACAACCATGGCCTACCAATTGACGGCAGCGGCACAACTTCTAGTATGCTATTGCTACATGCTAAGGAATGTATTTTTAAATAACCTTTAACTGAGACTACTTGCATTTTGCCTTTTCTTATTATTACGGTTTTCGATAATGTTGTTGTAAAGTAGCTGCACTTATTAGATCCGTGCTCATAAAATAGAGGTGTTACTATAATTGTATTCAGTTAACTATGAAAAATTAATTTTACATAGAAAACAGGGAGCTAATCAACAAAATGGTAAAAACAACTCAGTAGAGAATTCTAGAAAAAGAATGTACTACAGTAGTAATGAGACACCAAGAAGCAAACATGGTGCCCTTTACAAAACACAGAGCTAGCAGTGGTAGCAACCATGTGAAAGTGGACACACATGACCCACACAATACATACACAGCATCACACCAAGCTTTGGATGGTTCAGGGGAACTGTTAGCAGATAACTGCATGTTGTACTCTATCAATGCTGAAGTGAGGGGACAGTGGGATGTTCTCCAACAGGACTGACTCATACAAGTGACTGGAAAAAATTAGGTCTACACAAGCACGAGGATGTGAATTTAACACCCAAGTACAGAGTATGTTATAAACAGACTATGTACCATGAAAACATCAATATGCATGGATAGTTACGCAATAGATAATTATCTTTGTTCAATATAAATAATTATGTAATTTCATTACACTTGTACTGAGTCCCCCAAAACCAATACAGAGCACATCAATAAAATTATAAATTCCAAAACAACTTGAAAATAAAATGGCTGACACTGCCTCCTAAAGAGGGTAGCAACTCAAATGTGCCAATTGGGTTACAGGAATAAAAAACCAGTCACATTAACACGTTTTGCTGAACAATTGTACATATATCCAACATAGCGTAGCAGCTAAATAACAACTAAACTAGAAAAATGGTGTTATGCCACAACTGCAGTATTCAAAATAACATCTATTCAGTGCTTAAGAAAACAAAAAGCATTTTTACCTTAAAGCCTTGCTACCGGAAATGAATTATTGTTTGATAAATCCAACACTTCCTGCTATACATACATAAAACACTGAATTTTTATATCCCAGCAGTGTACTAGATATGTCAGCCACAAAGATACAGGAAACAGTTCAAACAAACATTAAATTATAATGTATCTGCTATTAAAATAAAACAGCACATCATCTAACAACCAAATGTCACAATATTAAAACATTACATTTGTTACAGAAAAGTGCTTTCTGGGAGCCCCACTCTACAGGATTATCCCTGCTACAGTGGAGTGAGAGATTTTTGGCGGCTCTTTTAACATCGTGGTCTTGAGAGCCGATGGGGGTAAAATGAGGTGTGTATGTAGCAGTGCCAGAATGCAAGAGCAGGGAAACAGGAGATCCCCAAGAAATCCTGCCAACCAGTGGCATTACCCGGCATAATTCGCACATACAAAAATCCGGGAGTGATCCCATTAGGAATCAAACCCGGTTCGCCTTGGTAGGAGGCGAGTAATCTGACCACTACACCACCGTGGCCTCCTTTCTGCTACAGTCATACTTAATTTTGACCTTCCTCTTTCAAGTAATATCTTTCAAAACATAATACTTGATGCCTGTGTTTTAAGTTCTTTCTGCAACCTTCCAGGTTTTGCACATTGTGATGGCAGTCTCATTGTCTGAAAATATTACAGAAGGGATAGTGGCAAAATAATCTTGCCCTTACTCTGACAAGAACTGTGGCAATTATCTAGCTTCATTTGTAGTCTTGTAAATAGAATAGTACTCCACACCAAAAAAGGAATCTACTATGCAAGAATGCAAGGGGGGGGGGTGTGTGTGTGAGGGTGTGGGTGTGCGCTCCGGCTCCGAAGGGGGAGGGACGTTCACTGCCGTCAAGCAATAGGAGTGGTGTCAACAAATTATATTTGGTTCATTAAAATGCAAATGCCTGAGATGGTGCATTTATAGTGTTGTTTGCATGGCCAGATGTGGGCGTTCACTGGACCATGGCATGTGCTATATTTTCATTGTCATTTGATATATGTTGCCAGCTGAGAACTCTGCTTTGGACCTTACACACACCACACCTGCACTCACACATATTGATCTCACTCTTTTTAGGGCTGACGAGGCATTGAGACCAGGTTCATAGGCGGTTACACAATTACCTAGCACCCAATTTGCATTTATTTCTGTAAAGACAATATTAACTGCTAGTTTGCTTACAGACAGCAAGCTGAAATCCAAGTCATAGACATACAACACATCCAATACAGTGTCCATTCACCATATTCATCGGTGATTTATATCTCGACCACATCCTTTATCTTCTGAAATCTCTTTTATATTGTTATTTCCCCCCAACAGTTTCTCATATCAAGAAATAACCGCCTTCTGTCAAAGATAAATTCTGTGGCAGCTAATTCCATAACCCATCCCACATCGCCTTTCTTAGGTGAAAATAACCCACAAGCACTCACTAATACCTTTGTGTATGGATTTTCCCTCCCTATCTTTGCAAATTCTGAAATTTTTGATTATGCTTCCTCATTACAATTGTTTACCCAGTGCCCAATCTTTTCTCACTTTAAGCACTTCACCTTGTTGCAAAGCTTAGCAGTCCTCCCCCCCTCCCCCTTTAACGTTGCACTTGTAGCACTTCTTTTTGGTGTAGGCATCTGATAGCTTACCATTTCTTTGTGAAATTTTCTCTGCATTCCGCTTCTTCCAGGAACCTAAACTTTACCAACTTGGGAGAAAGGTTCCATTCCTTTTGCAATTCTCCCACTGGCTTTCTGTGTTTGCCCAACAGTGGTCAAAGGAGAATTAGGCTAGTGATATGTTTAGTGCAATTCCAGCCGCCCGACTTTACCTTCTGATACTGAGTTTGCAAGTGAGCCACATACTTGCGCAGATCTTCTCCTTCACTCTTGATGAACAGAAACATAGCTTTCAATAATCTCAGTCCTTAAAAAAACTGATCTCATTGTGGGTATATGCCAATATCTGCCATGCATCATTTGCTCACACACATCCTGCAATATCATTAAGTATGTCACACACAATTTTTGTGTAAATATCAAACTTCTAATTAAATGTTCAGTGCACAGGTCATTATTTTATAATTATATGAAGCACTGTTCAATTTATAGATACAATCGATGATATAGTAATAGTTTTTGCATAATCACCTGTCAAATTCTTAAATAAAATTTTTCTGTGGCTTGGTGATAAGAGACAATAAAGCACTCACTATAATAAAATAACAATTGATCTGGAAAACACTATTCACTTTTCGTTACTAAAAGTCTTGAAGTAGCCTGCGAGATAGAATTTTAACTTTCAGCATTTCAGTTTTAAGTTCTTCTCATTTGTACACCACAAAAACATTCAAACTGTGAGTTAAACTATGGAACTATGGAAAATGTGCGATAAAAAGAATTTATTGTATCAAATCTGTATTACTTATAGTGTTAATGAACTGACCAAATTTTCATATAAATATAAACTAAATAACTGAAAGGTACCCCTACATCCTTGAACCACAGAACTAGTTTTGAAAATTTACTGCTGACATGCCAGTCAACATTTACAATAAAACATGTCCAGTTCCTGCCTTGATTTTCAAAGAGTTACTTAACTTTGAACTAGTTATACTCTTGAACTGTCTTTACAGACCTCTGTTTCAGTGTGGGACTATATTTGAATCTGTACACAGGCAAAGTGGAGATGATCACTGGAGTGGGCAAAGCAATGCATCCCAGCCTGGCACAGTGGGACATTCCCAACCGACCCATAGCTGCTTCCGGCATCTTTGGCCACTACATGGTCACCCCCGCCAACGAGGCGCTGTTCGTAGTGAACGGGGAGACGCGGACGGTGAACTGCGAGATTGGTGGACTGGTCCACCCACGCACCGTCGTCTGGGTGACCATGCAGCTGCAGTGAGTAGTCCATCAGGGCACAGGTGGTAGCACAGACAGAACATGAATACCAAGCAAGGTCGCGCTGCAGTGTTTCCCAACCTTCTTGCGTCTCAGTGGTTACTGTAATACAAAAGTGAAATACACGGAATGCAGATTTACTCAGTAATGGATATCAATGCCCAGGGTCAGTCACATTTAATGGAAACAAGCAATCTTGGAAAAAAAAATTTCAATCCTGTATGTTTTTGTTTATGAATGACCTTTCTGAAAATAAGGTTTTACCTTTTTTAACATATTTTTATAGCAGAAACCTGGACATCATATTTTAGAGCTGCATAAACAAAAGCAAAACTTAGTGTGTAATATGTACATACCCACAGGCATAAACACAGTTTTGTTGTAAAACACAAGTGTTATTACAATATTTTAACGATTCATAACCTGACATATATGAACACAACATCTGTTACATATAGTGGAGTTTTTTTTTGTAAAACACAAGTGTTATTACAATATTTTAACGATTCATAACCTGACATATATGAACACAACATCTGTTACATATAGTGGAGTTTTTTTTTGTAAAACACAAGTGTTATTACAATATTTTAACGATTCATAACCTGACATATATGAACACAACATCTGTTACATATAGTGGAGTTTTTTGTTGTAAAACACAAGTGTTATTACAATATTTTAACGATTCATAACCTGACATATATGAACACAACATCTGTTACATATAGTGGAGTTTTTTTTTTGTAAAACACAAGTGTTATTACAATATTTTAACATGATCCATAACCTTACATATATGAAGACATCTGTTATATATAGTGGAGTTTTTTTGTAAAACACAAGTGTTATTACAATATTTTAATATGATCCATAACCTTACATATGTGAACACAAAATCTGTTACATATAGTGGCTAGAGGGAACCAAAGTCTTTACTAAGAAAACTTGTGGTTATTGACAGGGTTAGGCAATACTGAATTGTAGAAAGAAATTGGCACACAAATTGTATTCCTGTAGCATAAGTACACCCTTGGTAACGTGCTAAACTTGGAACCACCTGCAAAAATGCATAGTGATTATACACTCAGACAACTGCACTCTAGATCCCTCGGGAACAAACCGCAAGCTCCTCAAGGGACTCTTAATATCACATTGGGGAGTTGGTGCATCATGAGCAAGGACTCACTGGCCACATCGTTCATGAGAGAGGATGGGACGTGATGCGAGGCTCTTCTATCCTTTTTCATACATAGATTCCAATCATCACTTATCAAGAACGCTAGTTTGTCTTTTGTCATTTTATGCTGAGATTAGAACGAATAGCAGGTCAAAATGAAAACTTTGCATGTGTGCATATGTAAAGCAAAATAATGTGATGTGTGTGTATGTGATGTGAAAACAAAAAAAAAAAATGTCTGATATAAAACTTTATTTATAGCACTTAAGTTGTGAGCTTAAGACAATATTTTTATAATTGCATAACTAATTGTTTGTCTGGCACTGTAACATTGTCAATAGCATATGGGAGATGGTAGTTGCCAGGTTGAAATAAAGTTTCAAGCTGTATGGCATGACTCTAAGATATTTTGCAAGTGGATAGTATATGTAGGAAATGTATATAAGTTTTATCCTGCTGTTTTTCTAGTCTGGCTCATGAATGTTGTGACAATGCATTTCCCAGTAAACAGAGGTAGATGTTAGTAACCGATAGGTTTTGATACAATTTTGAAACACAGGTGCTTATTGTTACTATTATGTACAGTTCATAAGCAAGTTTCCAAGCTGATAATGGAAGTTAATATTATTACATTGCTTCTCTGGACATCAGATATCGTGCTTGCTTAAAATATGAATCCATTGAGTAGTAATGACACTTTAGTACTGTGCACACCAATAATGTTGTTTTTGGTTACAAATGGTACATCTTGGATTTGGTTGTAGAACATACTCTGTCTTTGTATGAGTAGCCACAAACTTGTGAGGTTGGAAGCTGCAGCCTGTTCCAGCTCTGCTGCTAGTAGCCTTACTGTCAAGGCCTGTGTGCACGGATCATCCAAAGTTTGGACTTGGCAGTACTACCTTTGAGATAGAGCACAAGTGCCCTCTGAGGGAGATTGTGCAGCTCATGCCACATACAACATACTGAGTTGAGTCGCATGATTGGTAGCATGCATCCTCATGATTAGCATATATAATGTACTACCTCGTGAACACTTTGCAGTGGCTGTGTGTATGGTGATTTTGCAAGCATGTTAAATTTTGATTCCTGTTTAAGCAGGAAAATGTTAGGAAATGTTGTCAGTCTAAAACACTTGTTTTTCACACGTAAAACAGTATTGACTACCTGACCAAGCTTGTGTTAAGCAAAACATTGGCCCATAAATGATGGCAAGATACTTGTGACGAAAGCTGCAGCGTGACTGGCTCATTGGGGTTCCAACCCTCAGTCATTTCTGGCTAGCAGAGAAGTGGGGAGGCTGAAGCAACATCTACTACAAACATCCCTAACGTATTAGTATTACATACTTACTAATTACAGTGCATGAATGTTGCAATTATTGCACCAGCAATGTTACAATACTTACACAAATTTGCTGCAGTTGCCTGTAATAAGCTAGCAAGTAATTCCATTAACATTATTTAATTCTTTGCTTCCTGTACACAAGTTCTAACAAATATTACTGGTATCTTGAATAATGGTCATTGTTCTGCTTTAAAAGTTCTCGGAACACTTTTAAAAATTATTCCCAAGAGTTTGGTGCTTGGTACACTGTTATCACGAATCACAGGTTGCTGCTGTTGAAAAACAAAATCTTATCTAAAATTATAGTAGGTTACTGACACCTTCTTTACGTATAATTCAGTACAATTCACCACAACACATCTGCCACATAATTAGTTAAGACATTATCTCACAACTTTCTTAGATGTATTGCTTGCCCATTTACATCTCTGTTTTCAGACTTCCTGAAACTGAAATTCCTGGAGGAAGAAATAAAATGTGAAGTAGCATTAACTGAAGTTTTGGGGTATAGCTGCTGACCTAATAGCATCCATGTCATTACATAAAAGTGAACTTTACTTACACCTAACTACTGTATATCAATCAGTATATTTAATATGTAAACTTAAGATTTCAGTTAGCGTTATTTAATTAAATTAAATATACCCTCCGGTGATCAGTCAACAGGACTCACTACTTTTAGTAGTTGTAACATGTTAGCAATTCATGATCTGCATTGTGATTCCATGAGCCAAAATTTCTTACAAGCATACACTGTTGCACAGCAAAAACTTTAAAAAAAAAAAAAAAAAAAAATTAAGAAATGTGTTTTGCATGGCCCTTATTTTGGATGTGTGTATGAGTATATTTTAAAAAGACCTTATGAATTGTGTTCCTACCTGAGTTTAATGGTGGTGCATTGTAACTTTGATGTTTTCGTACTAACATTTGTAATATGGTCTGAAAAATAAACATTTATCCGCATGTTGTTAAATATTGCCAAGATGGCGCAGTAAGCTTATGATAAATGTTGTTTTGTCACTAAGAATGGGCAAAGTTATGTTTTTTGGCAATGTTGTTATTTATGTGTATGAACATTAAAGAGTATGATTAAATGTTTTGGGATAAAGCAAATGTCTAGTCTTATATCCAATTATTTGTGCATGAAATACATACAACTGACAATTGTGTGTTTTGTAGCAAAATCATTTTTCAAATTTTTTATTTATGTGTGCACTTGTGTTACCTACTCAAAATATTTTAAGGCCTTGTGATTGTAACTGTGTCTGTTTGTTTACTAAATTTTTTTATAGTTCGTGGGAAATGTTAATGTACTCACTAAACATCTGATTGTTAATAATATTGGCACAAAACATATTTTGTGATGCTCACAATTTTTTTTAGAAATCATTTTGACCGCCAACATACATGAATATGGCTTCAATGACCACGAAACTTGTTCTACCTTGGTAAGATATGGTAAAAATGTATCTGTAAATATATATCATCATAAATAAAGGATAAAATACAGCTTCAGAACCCTGATTTCATCTATGTGTTTATGGTATATCCACAAGCACAAGTATCATTAAAACATATTTTTCAATTTTTTCTTGTGTAAGTAAACAAACAGACCCTTCCAAAAATTACTATATTTGATTATTTTTCATCAAAAATATGGAAGTAACAAAGATGTATGGCCAATGCAAGTTTTTAGTTTGCTGCTTAATATTTCTTGCTTTTTAAAAATTTTTTGGATTTTTCCTAAAATTTTATAATTCTACCAGGTGTGTTGGAACATTTCTCCACGTGCAAGGGGAAAAAGGGGGTGGGGGGAGGGTCTCATGCAGAATTTGTCTGCCTTTTATAATCGAAAAGATGCCCCTCTTCGGAATCGGACCCCGCAAAAAATTTTGTTTGCATCAATATTCACAAGCCATATAGTAATTCTTCATGAGCTTATTGTTAAAATAGCAATAACAGTAAAATAAAAACTGTTTCGTGATTTATGTTTTATTTTCATTACTTAAATAATATAAATAGGCAACATTTCTTCCCGCTTATGTTGAGATGCACAAATATATTGTGTTGTTACCTAAAAAAAAATACTTTACTGTCTGGGAAAAATTATGAGAAAATTCTTTTTGTTAAGATTTTAGGACATTCTCTGAAATAGGGAAACTAATTTAATCTATGCTATATCAAAAACTAATGTCTCGTAGACACAATGACTTTTAAGAGATGTTTCTCAAATGATTAAAAATGAACACATCACACAATGAACACTTAACAAATCACACAATAAAAGTAAAACCATGTAAAAAAAAAATTCTAAATATTTTGCTAATTCCATAATTACATTTTCCTAAACACTCCTGCTTGAAAGGGGCTATGCATAAATTCTTTCATCGCATAAAATCCTCCACCTTCATTTCGTCCATTCTTTCGGATTATGCTTGCAACACGTACCCATGATTTAGTCTCTCCTAACAGCAAAGTGAAGGAACAATTGTAGTCTTCGTAGCATGGAGGAAGACCTCTCTGCTGTGGCAGAAGTTGCAGAAACAACAAGAATTATCATAACCAGATCGAGTAGCAGAGGGAACACACTTCTGTTTTCTGGTACTAGGGATAAATGCTTATCTCCAACTGATTCAATGTTTGGTCGAAGCACTGCACAACGTAAATAATTCCAAACTCAATTTCTCTGCATCTATGTTGTATTTTCCAGCAACACTGTAAATTTCGTCATCCCATGATGGTTTCAATAGCGTCACCTTGAGATATTGCACTTCAGATATTGCACAGTCCAGAGCCTCATAATATGTTCTGTGCAGCATTACTAGTTGATAGAAGCTCATCTTCTGTAGCCTGTAAATAGTGGATGAACCTTCAAGTTGTCCAACTATTTCCTGAGTTAAATGGAAAGCCTGTTACAATTAAATTTATGATCTTTGCCTAAAACAAAAGTACTCCAAATCAAGTCACTTACCTTTGATGAAAGCATTTTTTCAGTCACCTCTCTTTCTGGTGTGGTCAAGTAGCATTCTTCGGAAGTAACCAAGAATTGACTGTACATAGCTCGGATGAAAGCTGTGACATCAATGAAATGCAGTTCAAACCAGCAAACTTAGCAATCACTGTCTTACGGCAGTGATGAATTTTTTTGCATCCTCCTCACAATGATATTATAATAATAATAATATGTGTGACACCAAGTCGTACACAACTTCATCTTGCGTAAAAGGGAGTTACAACACTTACTTTCACATTTAACCAGTCACATCAGTTGTTTATAATAAACTTCTTGTGGGGGAAATAACGTAACACTAGTGTAACGTGGTTGTAGAATGTCTTTCAGTGTGTCAAAAAGAGTCAAACTCTCAGTTTTCTTTTAAAGTAACAGAAAGACCTACAAAAGCTTACAAAATAAGAACTATTAACACATGTATTGTAGAGCAGCAACCTAGAAATATTATATTAAAATTCTGCCTTTAATTTTTCTTTGCAACAAAGTTCATAAGAAACTTTTGCCATCCCTCCATGGCAAGATCTTTCCTTTCCTCTAGTTTTCAGTTTTAAGCACCAGACAGTTTTTATTTTTTGTGGAGTACCAGGCAAACTTATTTGCCCGTCAGTTTGAATCCCAATATTCTGATGTTTCAGGATAAATGCACTCACTAGTGTTAATTATTTATACATACAAACTAATGGTCGAAATTTGCACATGATCACGACACTAACTGTATCTGCATCTGCTCACAGATAAACACCACATCTATGCCAGATGCCCGGTCACACTGCACTTGCTGTTATTCACTGAACTCGCCACTTAATAACATGTTATGCTATCCTATTGGGAGAAATGAGTATATGCCAATTTAAAAAACCAAAGTTGATATTGTTATCTCAGTGATTAATTACATCTTGGAACAGACATAGATGGTTTCTTATGAGCCCCATAGAGACATTTACAACAAATTCGAAATCAACATTTCGATACCTTCATTGAACCGGAAGATATTTGGGATGAACATCTTAGCTGAATAACCAATAACCCCGCGCCCTTTTTTTTCCCGGTTCGCGCTCTGTGTTTGCGTGTGTGTACGTGAGCATGTACGAGTGCATGTGTGTGTGCGTGCATGCACACACATACATATATACAAGGTGATATTGAGCAACGGGGACTCACAAAACTGCAGGAGACAATCCCTGATCGGATAAGTAGCAAAACAGATCATATGAACATATATCCAAAAATGCACGGTTTCTATGCAAGAGGCCATTTGTTCATTCATCATTCCTGAACAGTATAATGCAGGCACAACATGCTATTATGAGGCCACCGTTAGATGAGGTGTTCAAAGTGACCCTCATGGACCTCTAAACATGCGCGCACATGTTGCAACAGAGAGTGCCGCACACGTTCAAATGTGCCATCCTGCATCCGAATGGTGTCACAGGTAGCATGAATGCATTGTTCCAGTGTTCCACATCCAGAATGGGCTCCACATACATGACACCTTTCAGGTGCCCCCACAGGTATAAATCTAAACAGGCGAGGTCCGGCAACCAGGCAAGCCATGCAACTCGACCACCTTGCCCGATCCATGGACCAGGGAAGATGTTGAGATGCCTCCACACGGTAATGCGGAAGTGGGCTGGAGCACCAGCATTTAACAGCCACATAACCCTTCGTACCACTGAAGGCACCTCTTCCAGAAGGGGACGCAGGGTCACCCGTAGGAAGAGCAGATATGCCTCGTCTGTGAGGTGTTGTGGAAGAACGACTGGTCCCACGAGGCGGTCACCAATAATCCCTGCCCATGCATTGAGGCTGAACCGGTGCTGATGGTTTGCTACTACCATACCACTGGGATTCTGCATAGCCCACAGATGGGTGTTGTGGAGGTTGACGATACTGCCTCTAGTAAAGGTGGCCTCATCTGTGAATAGGATGGGTGACAGAAATCCGAGCATTGTCACGGCCTGTGCAACAAACCAGCGGCAAAACCATTCCTACGGAGGAAAGTCCATCGTTAATAAGCCCTGCACACAATGCAAGTAATATGGGGGTAGTAGCGGTTGTCATGGAGAATGTTCCACGCGGTCGTCTGGCTTACCCCATGCTGGCAGGCCATTTGCCTGGTGCTGATACAGGGGTCATTTTTCACAGTGTTGATCACATGTTCCTCCAAGACCGGTGTATGTACCTGGCACACCTGCCCTTCACGGTTACCCAATTCTGTAAATGAGTCTGTCTTTCACAAACTGCAGAACACTGTTGCAAACATTGTATGGTACGGTTGCTGTCGGCAGGGATACTTTTCCAGGTACAGCCGTGCTGCCTTCTGCCCATTACCTTTTGCCTGCCCATATGTAAAGACCATATCTGCCTGTTCCCAATTGGAATACTGGGCCATCATCACTCAGCATTGCACTACACTACACACGTCCACTCCAGGGTGAGTCGGCAACAGCAGTGAAGGAGACACCTCATGTTACCAATATGTTAGCGCACCGCTATCGTGGGGAACAGCACCGCCCTCTAGCAAGGAACCCATGCACTTCAGGACGTATGTCCATTAGACCTTTTTGTTACTTACCATCATAGGGATCATCTCCTGCAGTTTGTACCCATCGCTCAAAATCATCCTGTATACACACTAGGAATGGGTCGGTTCGGTTCTTCAGTTCCAATTTATACCGGTTCTTGAGGTTTGACTCGGAACCAGTTTTAGGTTAACAACAACTACTCGGTTCTCTCGTTTCTACACAGCAATAAATTTACCGCAAAACTCTGTCTTTACAAAAATAACTACCTCCTGTATAGCGCTCCCTTTTCCCCAAAAATAAAGGAAAGAAATTCTGGGTAGTCTTAAACTGCCCTCTCCCTTCTCTGTCTTTATCACTCAGCCCACCCCTGTAAGCAACACTGCTAGCCGATTGATACATTTCTCCACGCCTTCTTTGTTTCCAAGTAAGGCAGAGAATAGCCTTGTCAAGGGGGTGGGAGAAGGGGAGAAGGGGCGGTTTTTTTTTAGAGTTGTGGTATTCCAACACAACAAAAAAATACCAGCAGGTCAGTGCATAAAAGAAGCAAAAAAAAAAGAAAGTGGGCCGCCCTGTCACTACATAAAAGAAGCAAAAAGAAAAAGGAAGCAGGTTGTCCACTGGAGTTGTTGACATTCTTTTAATGACCATGCCACAATGTTCTGGCTTTTAGCACTGAGAGTTATTTAGTTAAAGTATTTTCCAAACATATCACAATCACTACCTATTAATGTAAAAAAAAAAAAGAATAATTTGTTTTATATTTACTAACCTTAAATAAATTTAATATAAGTTTATCTGTATACATTAAATCTTATCTTCACACTTTGTTATTGCTCTATTCTTCGGTAGGTTAAATTAAACATTTAATGAATTTTACCTGCATTGGTTGAATGAAGTTGCAAGCAAAATGCAAGTATTCAAAATGGAACCGAATACTGGAACCGATATTTGAATTGTAGAATCGGTACCGATATTTTTTGTTATTCGACATACACATGCACACACACACAGGTGCACAGCACACACATGCACATGCGCACAACAAAAGAGAGAAGTTACATATATATGCTATACAAGCATTAATGAAAGAAATTATAGCTGGCAATTTGCAAACAAACATTTTGTAAGAGTATATTTTATATCAGAGAAACTTATTTACATTCAACGTATTATAACTTAATTGCTATTAAAGCTACTTTTTTTTTTTCTTCATAAACTTACGTATTATTTAAAAGGTAAATAGTGATGTTAGAATGTGTGTGTCGCTTATTTTAATAATTTTAACAATAGACCAAACAACTCTCACAAAACTTATTAAAAGTTGTGTGTTCTCAAGGAGTTAAATAATAATATATACATATATAAAATTAAGTTGTGTGCTCTTCAGAGAATTTTAGTTTTGAGAAGGTGCTGCAGCAGAGAACCAATTGGGCTGTCATGCATTTCTTGAACACAATGACAGCTCTGTAAGACTCATAATACCTTTTGGAGCCGATTCCATTCTGACACCCATGTTGAATGCTGATGACCTTGACCTTGACCCCAATAACCTTAAATACAAAAAATTGTACAAAGTTGAATAAATTCATACAAATCAAGGAACATATTACATTACTGACTCCAACTCCAATGCTGGATGTTGATGACCTTAAATTTAACCCCAATTAACTTAAACTCAAAAAATTGCAAAACATAAAAAAAAAAAAAAAAACGTAAAAATTTGGGAATTAAATTGCACTACTAACCCTAACCACCGTGTTGGATGTGGGTGACCTTGACACTGACATCGGTCACTTTAAACTTTAAAAAATCTATAAAAATTGCAAAAAATCTAAAAAAAAATTACAAATGAATTGAGGAAAAAAATTTCATACCTAATGCAAAAAACAAAGTTGAATGTTTGTCGCCCTGAAAGTTCAATTATCGTAATGATGGCAGAGTGCAGCCACTCACTGGTATGGCAATCAACAGGTGCCTAAACCCTTAACTCTAGATTTCATTGCCAAAATAGGCAATATATCTTCAGACCCCCAAAGCGAATTATTGATTTTACGTAACACACATATCCCCCCTCTAAACCAACACCACATCTCTCATCTGTCCACTTCTCTCGTTCCCTCGCCTTTTACTTACCATAGCTCAGCCACCATCAATATCCACGCATTCCATCCCAACCTGCCACCCAACTTTACGCCCTCACCCCTTACAATTAACTCATCATAGCTCGATACCCTCATCATAGTTCGTCCCCCAACCATCCACCTGCACCATCAATAAACCACATGACTCTTCACCCTCCTCACTGTTCAAATTCAACCCCTCCCCACTATCCGTTGACACACAACCACTTCCTCTCACTCCAGGTAGTTTCCATCACTCCATTTACTCACTATAGTTCTTGCAATTAGTCTGTTCCACTCCACTCTCACCAATAAGTTGCCATACCTCATCTGATTACATGATAAAGTTTGACTCCCCTCCCAAATTACTGTCATGCCACACACCCCCCTCCCTCCTCGCACTATAATCAATTCTGCCAGCTCCATTTACTCACTACAGTTCGACCCCTTCCACAACACCACACTATATTTCATTGACTGTTTCATCGGCTCCCAACACCACCTCATCACCCCTCGTGATTGACTCAGATCATACGACTGGCCATTACTAACTGGTCATAACAAAGGACCATATTGACCAACCGTAAAAGCCAAGGACTGTCTGCGTCCAACACTGAAACCACCCACGACTGAAACAACCCAAGATATGACTCCACCCACGACTGCCTCCACTACCGCCACCCATGATGTGACTCCACCCAAGACTGACTCTCTCCAAAACTTGTTCCTGCCAAGACTGACTCCTGCCAAAACCAGTTCTTGCAAAACTAGCTAGAACAACCAACAAGACCAACCAGCAAGTCCGGCCAACAATACCACTCACTTGTACACAATGGCAAATCTTGAAAAATCTTGCCTAATATGAATCTCATTGTTTACCTCTTTGCACAAAAGTTTTAATATACTTTGCAAAATCTTTGCAAAACATACAGCTGACCATACTAAAGGGTTATACCAGTTGGCCAGACAAAATCACCCAACCATACCAGTCAACCATACAGACTGACCATACGAATCATCCAAACCAGCTGACCATATGAACCAACCATACCAGCTAGCCATACAAAGCGAACATATGAATCATACATACCACAACACCCATTCCATTCAACCAGACCAACATCACAAGACCGCCTGAAGATACCAGCATGCAAGACCAACCGTACGAAACAACCATACCAGTAAAACATATGATCTGTTCATACCAACCAACTATGTGAACCAACCATACCAGCCAGCCATACAAACAAACCATACGGACCATCCTTACAGACCAACCATATGAGCCATCCATACCAGTCGACCACTTGAAACACCTATTCCAAAAAAACTATATGAACCACTCATACTAGTCAGCTATACAAACCAATCATACCAGGTAACCAGGCGAATCAACCATATGAGTCAACCTTACAAGCCAATAATACCATTTTAAAATACAAACCAGCCATGCCAGTTAACCACACCTCAAATTCATATGAACCGCCCATACCAAATGATTATACCAGCCGACCAGTCCAACGACCATCAACAACATCCAATCATAACAACTGCTAATGCCAACCAGCCAACTTGTCATACAGATTGACCATTACTAGCAAACCATAACTAAGGTCCATACCAGCCAACAAGGCCAACCAACCAGACCAGTCAGCCATAACGACCGACTGCACCTATGACTGGCTCCTGCTGAGACCAATTCCTGCCAAACTGACTAGTTGATGGCAGCTGAGCTATGGTAACTAAAAAGCGAGAGAAGTGGACAGATGAGAGGGGTGTTGTTTTGGTGATTGGTAGGGTGGGAAGGCAGTGGCTAAATGTGTTACATAAAATCAATAACTTGCTTTGAGGATCAGAAGATATATTGTCTATATAGCCAATGAAATATAGAGGTGGGTGTTCAAGTCTTCTGCTGATCTCTGTACCAGGGAGTGACTGCACTCTGCCATTTTTAAGTGAATTGAACTTTCAGGGCCACACACGTCCAACTTCGTTTTTTGCATTAGGTATGTAATTTTTTTCGTAATTTTTTTTTTTAAGTGACTGAATTCAAGGCTAAGGTCACCCACATCCAACATGGCAGATAGGGCAAGTAATATTCCTAGATTTCAACGTGTTTTTTAAATTTTTTTTCCAATTTTTCTTAATTTTTTGAGTCCAAGATAGCTGGGGTTAAGGTTATGGTTAAGGTCACCAACATCCAAAGTGGGGGTCGGAGTCAGTAATATAAAATGTTAGGAGTTTTATGGATTTATTGAATTTTTTGTGTTAAAGTTTTTTGGGTTAAGGTAACCGACATTTAACATTGGTGTTGGAATCAGTGATGTAATACGTTCCTAAATTTTCACCAGTTTCTTTCAGTTTCTCAATTTATTGAGTTCAAGGTCATTGAGGTTAATGTCAAAGTTGCCAACAACCAACATGGTGGACAAAGTCATCAATATAAATTCCTCCTCAATTTTTAAAATTATTTTTTTTTATTTTTGCTTGATTTCTTATGATTGAGAAGGGGTAAGTGAGAGGTGGGTGATGTTACAGTAATTCTGACAAAATACGTTAACACACACACACACACACACACACATTATATATATATATATATATCTGTGCAAAAAATCACAAAAATCACGTCGATCCTTTGCGACGTGAAAAAGGGACAAATAAACATCCAAACACACTTTCATATATGTGTGTGTCTATATATATATATATATATATATATATATATATATATATATATATATAAACAATATTAGCAGCCAAATAACGGATACAGTTACAAAATTCAAATACTTTTTGCTGGCGTTGGATGAAAATTTCAAAGTATTTCAAGATTTATTGGAGCTTTGCCAGTTAGAAACTACAAGTACCGGGAAGGACACATTAATAAAAATTAAGGAATGTGTTGAAAAAAAAGGGTTTGGCGTGGGAAAAACTGGATTCTGTTTCTACTGATGGAGCACCCGCAATGACGGGAAAAACCAATGGTTCTGTGGCTTTGTTAAAACAATCCTTAGGCCGGGAATTATTTTCATGTCATTGTATCATCCACCAGGAAGATCTATGTACCAAAGATAAGAAGTTTGATGAAGTTATTGATCCTGTAGTACGCTGCATTAATTATATTCGTGCCAGAGCGCTTCATTGAAGACAATTCAGGGTTCTATTTGAGGACTAAATAAATTGACACGGGGAGTTGCATCTGTATTGTGCAGTTCGCTGGCTGTCTAAGGGTGAAATGCTGAAACATGTCCTTCTTTTGAGGGTACAGGTCTTGGAGTTTTTAGAAGAAAAGTAGGCAATGCCTGCTGAGAGAGATCTACTTAAAAATGAATCATAGTTATGTGATCTTGCATTTTTAGTAGAAATTACAAAGTACCTCAACATACTTAACCTAAAGCTGCAGGGATAGGATTGTTCATTGCCTTTTATTGGCGAACTTGGCCAGAAACAATATCAATCATTTTCCAATGCTCGTAGGCATGAGAGGAAAACTGGAAAACACTTTGATTGATATCTCAAAATACCAATCACAAATACAATAGTTGTTACAGTCTTTTAAGAATAGATTTCAGGATTTCGAATCAGATAAAAAAAATATTTTGCTTATTATGAACCCGTTCTCAATTACCATTAATGAAGTAATGGAATATCCTGTCAATATCTAGCAAGAAATCACCAAAATTCAAAACCACACTTCCTTGAAACAGTTTCTTCACAACCCCAGCGGTCTTCAGAAATTTTCATAAAATTTTGAAAATTGGTATTAAAGGAAGACTTTCCGGCAATGTGTGATCGTGCTTTGCAGATTTTGAGCAGATTTGGCTCAACATATATCTGCGAAAAGGTTTTTTCAGCTCTCAGCTATGTGAAAAACAAATACCGTACTTCGTTAACAGCAAAACATATTTCAGACTTGATTTTACTGTCGACCTCCGATTTGTCGCCAAATATTGATCAATTGTTAGCTCAAAAACCTCTTCATAGGTCTCATTGACTTTTGTATGTTTTGATTGTAATTAAACTCTGTGTAACTTAAAGCTTTGTTTAATTTAAATATCTATCTTAACTATAGGCAACTATTATTCACTAGGTGGCCCGCCAGCTGAAGTGGAATTGATATTATGGCCCACCTCCAAAATTGGTTGGGCAGTCTTGATATATAGCATTAAAATGTGTACTAATAGTGCAAAACTCTTAAATGAACTATTTTACACGATAGATATCAGTTGAAAGGTATAAATCCACATGAGAAATATATAAACTGAAAATCACTCGTGCATTTAAATATTATCATTCTTTTGGACTCATGATTGTGAGATTGTGCAGTGCAAAGCAATTATGCATGATTAATAAATAATGACTTATATGTAATAGTGTCTGTTTACTTCACAGACTTTAAATTTGAATCAATGAAAACTTTTTCAGTGAACGCAGTGACATGGTAATATCTCAGTTCCATATTTCACCAGTAATATGTGCTTACTAGCAGTGAAGACGCATGTTCCAGATATCTGTTTTTCAAACCTAGTATACTGCTTCATCAGCAAGAGGAAGCCAAATTAATAAAGTCGAGCACTTTTTTAAGTTTACGTAGTAATATAGCCACCAGTAACAAAGTATGGTTTAATTTCTTGTGAAAGTGCAGAATCCCAAACAAGAGAATATGAGAGGCACTCGCAAACCCAAAGTCTATCACATAACTATTTTGACTCATGTGCTACTGATTTCTCAAGTCACACTGAAATTAAAAATTTATATATGGACATCTTTGCAAAAAATTTTAAAATCCCAAAATAACAAAAAAAACTTAGAACATAGGAGACTGTATTTAAAAGCAGACACTAGGTTTGACTAGATTTGTTCATTAAAATATTTATGTTGTCACTGCTATAAGATATTTTGAAATTATGTGGATTCAGGTCCTTACCTAAACCAGATTTTTACTATGCCATATGCTGTCAACAGCAGGAATTATCAAGTAAAATATTTTGAGTTGGATGGCGACATGCTATATTCCTAGCCAAACTTTGCAAAATTCTTGGACATAAGATGCAAAGTCGTTTGAATATTATATTATTACTTTAAAACAATGTAAAAATAATTGGAAAGAGAAAAATATTAATATTAGTAGATAAACAATGATAACAGTTACTCTTCAATTTTTGTTTTTATGGATATGAATATGTAATTTATGTGTTTAAGGTTTTTGTTGAAAACCAGCATATTGCTGAACCATACACTAAAAAAATTAATAAAAGAAAAATAAATACAATAATAGGGAGTTACACCTTTCACCTACCCCTCGTCATCCATAATTTCAGAGTGACCATCTTTGAAAACTTAACAGATGAGGGAAACGCACAATAGATTTTGGCTAGTAAACTAGATCAGATCTACGATGGTAAACTGATAATTCAACAATGCAGCTTTCAAGAGTTTAGCAACATTAGGCCTATTCCTGTGGTTTATGACTGCTGATGTATGTTTTGTTGATTCCTTATTTTTAACTATTGAGAGTACTTTCATTTGAATTGAATTGTATTATTTGTGCAAAAAATGACTGATATATCATTGTGCATAGATTGCACAAGACAAGATGATCTTTTGCGAAGATAACCTTCCCAGAATGTGTGTTCATCAGTTTACACTTCCTCATTCTCTTCTTCTTCGCCCGCAGTTAGGGCGCAGTTATGAAAGTGGACACAGCGGGAAGGACAAGAGGAGCCCGCAGCCGACCTACCCCCATGCGCATACCCATACCTGTTGTAAAGGAGGCACGAGGCCCGACTGGGGGAGGGGGAGAAAGAACGATTCTCAGTTTCACCACCGTACTTAGAGGAAAAACTTCAAATTTTGTGGTCAAATATAAGAGAAATTTTGGCAGCTCTTAGCAACGAGGCCTTAAGAGGTCAAAATGTAGTTCAAGCCCCAGGTAGGTGGGAGCCGTAACAGGTGTCGCCAGAAAATATTGTACTTCTTTATAACTGTGTAAAATCAAAATACTTCAGAGAAGCAATAAACCAACCTAGATTCTACGAATTAAAAAAAAACATTAAATTAGCACATATAAACATAATTGTGTTACCAATGAAAGTAATAAAAATTACGATTGTAAACCTATATGAATTTCACTTAAGCACCAACACAAATCTGTGTACTGTCGTAAAAATAGATAATTATCTCAATTAACTTAAAACACAGCATTTAAGTTAAATAAAAATGCTCAGAAACACAAAATCTAGATACAATTGTGTTTAAGTGATATCACATCTACTTGATAAAAGCATTCACTAGCAGTTATGCTGAGACCAAATAGCTGGTGATTGTAATCTCAGAGTATTTGCACAGACTGAAGGTGTGGTAGATTGACGTTTTCTTTTCTGAACACATCCCCAACATTACCGTACTGTTTGCCAAAAGTACTCATTTCAAAATTATGTTACAAAGAGTGAATGTATTTTTTTACATTTACACTTGCAAAAAAATTCTGAGGCCACAGTGGTGTAGTGGTTAGATAAATTTCCTTCCATTATGGCAAACAGGGCTCAGTTCCCAGTGGAGTAAGTCCTGGATGTTCACATGTGGCAAATGCAGCAGATGTTGCAGTTTGCTGGTGGGTTTTCTTGGGGTACTCCCATCTCTTCTCCACCTGCACCTCACTTTACCCTTACCGGTGCTGAAGACAGCTGTCAAACACCACCCAGATCTCTATGTTACCATGAGATCCATGCTTTTATATAAAAAAACATTTTTCACATTTAAATGTACTTTCACAACATTAAAACTCTAAGTATGTGTAACAAAGTTTAAAAAGACATACTCAGTGCTGTTAGCACCAAAATGCAGTCAGTAAATGTATATTTATGGCAAGTTGTTGTTATCATGTGCAGTTCTCTGTCCGACTACAGTATTGCAAATTTTAAGAGAAGCCTAGGAATTTACTAATTTTGTGAGGGGAGGAAAACACGGTACACAATGAGGTCTGATGATACTAAGGCTGGAGAAATAATTCCTAAGACATGTTCATGTAACTTTCGTGTTGGTACATACAGGATGAGTCGTTAATGTATGTTAACCCAGCATGAGCGGAATCATTAGAACAAATAAATAGGGAAACATATATATCACATATGGCCTAAAGTGATTTTTGAGGCCCTGAAACGTTGCGATTGGGAATGTGTTATGCAACAATAAATTGGAAACCACTTGCGACTAAGCAACAAAAATTGGCACAGGCAAACGTTAACAAGGCAGGTTACCACACACAACTGCATTACATTTTCGTGGGCCTATCTGTAGCAACATGGGAAATCTGGTACTGCTAGTTCGTGCCCTGACCTTGCTGACAGAGCTACGGGATATGGCCATCCCCTCACGCTGATAGATGGTGTAGCCTAGCCAGTCATAAATAGGGAAGACAACACACTGAGAGTTAAGTTGCTTGCAATTTAATTAAGTCCTCCCGCCCAGCAAATGTTACATAACAAAGGATCGTCTTACTAAGGCAAATCACACACTTGAATATAATAAACACAACCAGTAAACAGAAATATGCTGACATGTGGACACACCAGGAAGTGAAAAAAATTAAGTGTGTAGCTGGCAGGCCAACAAACACACATCCAAGAATGATGGCGTAGGCCACATCCATAAGTTTGAAATCTAAACACTCTCATGTCAATGTGCATTCAGCCAGTGCAAGCAGTGGAGATAAAAATGAATGAAATGTTTCAGAAAAACTTCCATATAGAATTATAGAGAAAAATGTTATACCTCCTGCATGACGTACGTCTGACCCTGGCCTGAGTCTGGTGGGTGTCATGGCAGGCACAATGGGTAAACAGCACACATTGCCCATGCCAGAACACTAAAATATAAGCACATCAAAAAAGTTACATTGATCTGGTTTATATAGTTATTAAAAATTATTTTACTTACAAGAGGAGAGAGGATGGGATTGTTACTTAATATATTACCTTAAATTACATGCCGAATTTTACACGTCTCCTACTGGTTTTAGTAGACAAAACCTAAGACAAGCAAGAACTAATTCAAAAAACTTTAACAATAGTAGTTATTCCCTCAGGGATGTACAGTAAACAGACAAGTCACAACATATATCAATATAATTTCTGTAACAATAGGTTTTTACACATTAAAACTAACACAACTTGTCCAGCCCTTTGTTTGCTATAAATTCACGTCATTTTTAGGCATTTCACACTGTCCTTGGTAGTCTATAATAAGCATATTTTAAAATATTGCTATGAATCTGTTGAACACATGCTTATGGGACATGGCAGGACAAACAACCATTGGCCACGACACTTGAGAAACACATTACAAAACTACTTGTACGTACTTATCTCACAGCACCTTGAGCAGGCCCCAAACCGCAGATACCACATCTGGTAGTGGAGCTTTACTTGGCATTGGCATTAGAATTGTCTTCATGCTGGCACACTGCATGGCCTCCTTCCTTCAGCATGCATCAAGGTGGTGCATACACTTGACTTTCCACAAAGATGGTAGCGCAGTGACTTTCGTGCATTAGATTTGTGTTAAAAATCATGAAGGGAGTACAACACATTCATGGTAATGTACAAACATCTGCATCTTTAATATAACTGGTGCAATGATAGGTCATCACGAACATTCATTATTAAATAAAATTTTCATAGACATTTTTTAATATGTAATTTTTTACACAATACTTTGTGTGTGTGATGTGATGAGCCTGGTGACATAAGGCTCAATACAGACCTGAACCACGCTACATATCGCCACCATCAGTTAACATCACTTAGTATTCACTGCCAGTGGGGATTGCCTAGGACTAGTCCCCATGGTTCTGCATGCACAACAGGTTGATCTCTGGACCCCACTCTCCCCTTGGTGAGCACAATCATTGGAGCTGATACTGGGGAAGGAACCTGCTCCAGTGGGTTGTCGCAGGGCTGTGCGACAATGATGAGTATCATGAGCAGGTTGGGTGGCAGAACATCACCACAAGATGTGTTATGTGCTAGGTGGCTGACCCTGGCTTCCTCCCACTTAAGCAGAATGATTGTATACATACCTCAGCACAGATGTGCCTCTCCCTTGTGGAGGTGCTTTTGATGTGGGACTCCAGGATATTGATGCAGCTGATCACAAGCCTACAAGTGGTGTCAGTGCTGCTATTCCGAAAGAGCTCTGTCAACTCTGGCGAGTATTATGTGATTGTTGACAAACCACTCGCTGCTAAAAGGCCAGTCCATAATACACAACTGGCAATTTCAGTGCTTACAGACAGTGTTGAAGTAAATTTAGACAATTTTAAATTATCTTTTAGATGCTGTACACAACAATTCATTAGTGTTTTGCTTATTTAATCTATATGTACTTTTTTTTGGATTTACATTTTCCCATCTTCTGGCTTGGGGAATTACCAGAAAAAAATATACAACAGAAACCAATGCAAACCACTATAATTACAACAGAAAACCACAAAATACAACAGAAATGAAAGTAGAACAATAGGATTTCATCAGAAACAAACAGGGTGAAATACAATAAAAAAAACCAACAGAACACAACAGAAACAAATGGAAAACACTGGGACGACATCAGAATACAACAGAATGAAATGAAACCAACAAAATTGGAGAAAACCATTTCGAAAACTCTCCACTAGAGTTCACTCTAATTTATTTATTTTAATGTGATAATTAACTGTATAATTTCTGTCCAGATACATAAAAATCACTAACAATTAACTTTTTCACTTTTTCGTTTAGGTATTAACAGAATTCTATTTCAGTATTTGATAAATTTGATACTGTAACATCCATTATTTGCTGCACATATTTGGAAATAAAAATGCCACTACTTAAAAAAATAGATTTTCAAATTTATTACTGAATCTTATGCCTCAACACAACAGGAACCAACAGAACGAATCAGAAACCAATGAAAACCACTGGTAATACAAGAGAAACCAATGCAAAAAAAAACTAGAATACTATAGAAACCAACTGGCTCCAACACAATAGAAACCAACAAGAAACAACACAAACCAGCTGCCTACGGCACAATAGAAATCAATGAAACGTAACAGAATCCAATATAATACAACAAAACCCAATGGACTATAGTATAATCGAAACCATCATAACACAATAACAACCAATGGAATCCATCAGGTTACAATAAAAACCAACAGACAGCAACACGACAGAACCCAATGCAAAGAGGCTAAATCCCATATTAAATCCAACAAAAGTTACAACAGAAACCAACAAAAAAATTCTGTTTTCTTTTTCTGTTAGTTTCTGTTGTAGACTTTTGGTACGGTAGACATTTAACAAGATTTTGGACAAATAAATAAATTTTGGATTTACATTTTCCCTTCTTCTGGTTTGGGGAATTACAGTAAAAAAAAAAAAACAGAAATCACTATTAAACATGAGCATTACTATAAATTAGGGTAAGTTTACCTTATAGTGAGTGTGACAAATCAAAAACTGCACAATTCTCTTGTTACATTTCTTCTGATTATGCAGGAGCAGTCGGTGACACCTTTAAAAGGAATGATTCATTGTACTGAATGAATTACCTCACCAGTCACAGTTTTCATCTTCTCTACTTTGACCTAAGCATTCTCTCCTTGCCAGACTTAGTGAGTCATGTCATGTCGCTGGATAACACAAAGTGTCCTTCGCATGCCTTCACTCTCCAGTGAAACGGTTCCTAGATCAATGTTTACTTGCCCAGGTGTTTTGTTCTTTCATTGACATTGTATAAGCTGACATAAATACTACACTTTTTTTAACACAGTGAAAATCCTTTGTTAAAATTTTCAAGGGGCCACGTAAAAGAGTTGCAAAATGCAGGGATAGGTAAAAAGCAGGAAAATTTTCTGCAAAAATAGTAAATGGAACTAGAAAAAAGTAGATATAAAATGCAGGAACAGTGGGTGTAAAAAAATAGGTTCTCCTGAAATTTTCTCAGTTCTTGCTTGAACAATAAACTTTTCTTATGTGTGATTGGTTTAGACGATCAACATCACACACATCAAATTATGTATGTTTTAGTTAGTACAATATAACATTTCCTCCCATTCCTCGGCACAAAGGGACCTGCTAGATCAACAATGTACTGATGTTTACATATTTTACCATCTTCAGGTAACACTACAGAGGCATCTTGTATTCATGGTCATTTACAAAACACATATCTTAAGATGACTTTCTTTGCAGTCCTTCCTTTGAAAAACCAGAACCTTTCTCCACTTGTGAGAAAAACGTGTTGTTATCCTACATTTTGCAGTTTCGTGCATTCATGTCAAATCATCTGTGTAACTAATCTACAGTTGCTCGCAAGGGCATAGAAAGGACATTTTTCCAGTAGAGTCCATCTTTAAAAGTATTTTTTTTTTATCAAACCTCACTGGATTCTATGCCCATGCCCATTAGAGATCAAAGGAGGTCTTCGTGGCTGAGCTTTCCATTCAAACAACACAATATAATATTATTGATGCCCAAACATTAGACCACTGGTACCTTTATTATGCCTACAGTCAGCCATAGGAAGTAATTAATACTTTATTGCCACAAATCATACACAACACATACTTAAAAGCATTACGTTACAATTAAGTTACATTATATCATTTAGTTTAAAAAAATTGTTGTAGTAAAAATTTAAAAATAAATAATATTTGGGTTAATAAATTATTTTAACTCAAATTACATTTTTTAAAGTGAAACCAGAAATCTAATCAAATGGTATGTAAATTATTTTTGCAAAATCAAATTGAAGGCACATTACCGTAAATTATATTCATAATAATTCATACATTGTTTGGCAACCACCTATTCTTACGATAGCGTTCACAGGCAAGAAAACGTTTCAGCTTTCAATAGTAGTTCACTGTCTAGTGACAATTGCTTCATCCCGATGCATATCTTAAATTTTTTTCCACATTGAGTTACTAGAAGTAAAAATACAATATGAACTTAACTGCTATTTTAAGAGATTATACAAAAGTTACAGTAAAGAAGGAAATTTGCGTATAAGTATGATTCTGGGATCCATGTGGGTCATTCTTATTCCAGTCAGGGCTACGAAAGTTTGTCACAGAAATTAATTAATTCCATTTAAAGTTCTTCAAGTGTTAAAAGGAACTACTTCTAGTTCAAGTTACTAGAAAGGAACTTTTAAGTTCCAAAGCAAACTTAGTTATAATGAAGACTTTATTTGTTTTAAGGGCTAACAGTGGCCTCACGTAAGTACAGATTTAAATCCTATACTTTACTAAATATGACAAAAAAATATCAAAATTGAAAATGCAAGAGGAATGCCTAAGGAACCACTCGTATTTTATATTAATATTTTTGTCATATTTAACGATGGATATGACTTCAATCTGTACTTACAGTGAGGCCACTGTTAGTCTTATACAAGTAAAGTCTTCATTTTAACATCATCTGTCTGGAGCTACATTTCTTAATAATACATACATACTATTTTTGATTAGAACTACACAGGTAAAATGTCATTCATACTATTTCAAACCTCGTGTGGGGCACTGAAAATCTAAAGCGACCAGATCAATAAGTAGCAGAATCGATTTAGAAGAACATTTTATACCAAGAAACCATTTCAACAACAATTTTAACACAATATCTGTGGCATTCAAAAACAACATAACCAAAATTAAGATATTTGAAAATAAGTAACTCAAAAAACAAAAATTGTAATATACTTTAAAACTAGCATTAAAAATCATGATACCCGACTTAAATTGAACATTGTGTAGTATAAAACTCAAACTTGGCCTAAACTTCAAAATTTATCAATTTTTTTTTCCAAAAATGAACAGAAAACTGAGATGTAGTAAGCCAGAGCATGCAATTTGTTTTGACTCATGCTCGTGAGTTTTTAGAGCTGGGAACTAAATTTTAAGTACAATTTAGGAAAGTATATTTTTACTTACATGAAATCTACTGTGCCCCAAATTTTAATTAATCATTTGCACTTTTAAACATACAGCTTAGCAAAAGTTATACAAAATTCACGTTGTCTCTCTTAAAATTATGTCCAAGTAAAATTCCAAAACTGATAATGATTAGCTCTGCAGTCACTTTATTTATTGGAATGGATAATAATCTCCTTTATCCATTCGGTTATTATAATTTTTGGAATTTTTCAATTCCATACTGATGAGAAAGAATGAATTTACAGTTGTATAACTATTCTGCATGTGCCACCCACATTCCAGGACCAATTACTTGCAGGACTTAAAAAGAGTGTTTCTTAAAAGCCAGCATGAAGTGCATGGCACAGTTGTATTGTTTCTGTTTTCTGAAACGAATCAAATTGTTTTTCAAAACCAGTCGACAGAATTACATACTCATGTTTCACTTTCATTGAATAAAAAGCGGGTAGTGCACAAACATAAAACTCACGAACTGTAAACAAGTCACAGCTGCCAAACAAGCAGGACTGAATTTCTCTCTCACATTACGAATATGACTGTATTCCCACTAAGCCGTTACAAAAAATATGTTGGATTTATTTAAAAAATTTTAGACCCGTTATTCTTTGTGAACTTAAATGGGAATGCAAAATATAGTTCCAGTTCACAAAAAAAACAAAGTTCAGAATTTTATTCACTTAGTAAGAAATGAATGCATTCCACAGTTGCATCGCACACAAAAAAAAATTTAATTAAGTGAACATGTTCGTATGAATGCATTCTTTTTGAGCTCTGATTCCAGTGGGGATCCTTATAACCCGAGTGGAGATCTGGACTCCCACAGTTTCTACGTCCATGGTTACTTGGAATAAAAGCAGGACAATGTAAATTTATTACGTCTTGCTACTTTGTTAGCTTCAATTTCAGCAAAAGAATGTCTTCTCTATCTTCACTGATGAATACCTTTATCAGGCAGTTATTATTGTCAGAGTTGATTACTTTTTCTGAATAGTAACCACATTCTTTTTTTCTTTGGTTAAAAAAAATCTTGACTGGGATGATGAGCCATCAACTCATATTGTAGGAAAGTGGACTGATTTCAGTTGTGAACTGCATCTTCTTTCATCTATTACTGTTCCCAGAACGTTTTACCAACTGCACAGTTCTGTGGCAATTCGGAAACTTGATATGCTACCGTAATCTATTTGTGTATCCCCAACAGTGACATCAAAGGTGACAAAAGTCAAATCTTAGCCTTCACCTCATCTGGAGCTCTGTAGCGCACAGTTGTTAGCTTGTCTGATTCATTGTGTGTTGGAAATGTATGGCACTGCCTTTTCCTTCTCTTGCATCCATGCTTGGGCAGAGTTGCAGGTTGTTTAGTCATGGATTGACTCCTTGCCTCATCAGCTAAAGACATTTGTCGTAAATAGGGTGAGTGAAATAGAGCTCACGAGATCATTATAGTGGTGGCATGTACCTTCAGAGTGCAACCCAGCTGACGCATCTTTTAGTCTCCCACCTGCTCAGCTGATAGAATCATCCTTTATGTAGACAGGTTCATCATAGTTGCGGAAACCTTCCGATCAGTGGCCTTTTAATCCCGCCCGCAAGACTGTGGACTATGTGTTCAACATAAGGTGAGGTCTTTGGATACTTTTGTGCCATCGGACGATGTTGAGATGCTGATTGCATACTTCAGCAACCTGGCCAATTTAATCCAAGTCATGTCCTTCGTACTGAGGTTTGTTCATAATTGTTGCATCACTGATTCATGTGAGGTTGGGACTCCACAACTCAAACTACCATTTGAGGAGAAGCACCCTTCATTGGTGTCCAAATCGCACTCATTGACAGATCTGATCACTCACCACCATCACAAAACTAATCACCACCTTGGCCTTTGTACTCTGCAAGGTATACTACAAAAACAATTTTGGGATCCTGTGAGGCATAAATGCTATTAGCTGCCTTTTGTCATTGCTTGCAGTGTTGGAAGGCAAAATCTTCCCCTGTATCCCAGTCATATGTAACCTGCCAGCCATGAGAGTGCTACAGGTGAAACCCTTCTCAAGGACAGGGGTTGATTATGCACTGCCATTTTCTATAAAACCCCATAAACTAGTAAGACTCCCATGTTAAAGGTTCATTTATGTCTTTTGTTTGTTGTGCCACCAAGACAGTGCCCACTTCCCATGGATTCATAAATCATATAGCTGTGAAACTGTTCATCCTGCCTACTGACAACTGAATCATTTCAAGATGGATGGGATGTTTAGTGTGTGCGTGTGCGTGTATATAGTTTACATAGTGTACTGGAAACGTGAACATAAATTGTTGGATTGTTGACGTCCTACATACAGCAAGGAACTTCTAGCCACCTAGGTTGGCCAACCGTCATCACAACCAGAAAGAGTCAATGTGGTATTTTAGCTTAGTTATAGGTAAGCCAATTGTTTGCATCATGTTTTCTTGTTGTCATTTTTATTCACCATTTGCATTAAATAAACCCTTTTTCTTACATGATTTGTCTTTGTCCAGCATCAATTAAACTTAACCGATTTTCATTTGCTCATCGCATATCGATTGTGTGGTCAATTTTGTTAGTCAACACATGCAGAATTGGTAGCTGACCCTATAGACTGCTGGAAAACCTGTTAGTTTACTATTGGGTACTGCACCAGAGAAGTTATAATAGACACATCTGCTGTGCTCTTGCTCTATGTCTTGAGTGTGCTGAAAATTGTATGCAACATGCCGTTGATTTGACAAAATGGGTTGTAATGGACAGTATGAAGCAGCAGCTGTTTGTTGCCATACGTCAAGATTTCAGTCACACGGGCTATGAAGATTTATCATCTCAAGTACAAGTTGGCACTTTAGGGACAACTAACATTTGATGCTGCGTAAAATATCAAGCACCTTAATGAGTTAGATTATGCATATCTTGATATTATTGCAGTTTGCTACAGACTGGAGCATGAGCCCAAGGTTTCAACTTAACAAGATGACTCTGGAACTTCATCTAGTGTACCCCCTGTCTACTCAACATCAAGCTTCAACAGTTCGGTGGCAACCCTATCAACTGGATCAGTTTCTCCAATTTGTTTGAGGTTCTGGTTCGTGATAACCTGAACATCAATAATGTGGAACACCTTTTCTACCTGAAGGCATCACTGTCTTCTGAGGCATTTTCCACTACTCAAGCACTACCCCTCTCTGACCAAACCTATGCTGTAGAATGGGAATTGCTAAGTACACAACACAACAATAAGAGGTTGTTTGTTTATGGCAAGAATATACCACTAGGCTACAAATTAAATTACAGAAAGGAGACAGAATACACAAGTGCTTGCAAGGTGTTACTAGTGTGTGTGTGTGTGCGTGTGTGTGTGTGTAAATACACACACACACAGACACACACAAGTCAAACACATTTTCCACGCGGATGCAGGATCACAACATTTTGCTGGTTTGTTTAATTACATAGAGGCCATGGTTCAAGATCTAGCTGTGTCACTGGAATTACCATCATGAATCAATGTGTTACTGTCTGCTCTTACAGAACATGTTGCAGCTCTTTACGTGATTGACATTGATGTCTGGAAATGGGACTCTAGATGATGTACTCCTAGCCTTACCAGTGTCTCACAACTTTGTATCTTATCCTGAGATTTCTAATCCTTCAACAGTGGTCTTGTCAACAGCATTGGTTGAAATTCCCAGTGCAGATGGTGGCTGCCATGCTTTCGTAGCTCTTCTAGACTTGACCAGTCAATCAAGTTTTATGACAGAAAACTGTGCGAGTAGACTGGGTCTGGTTCGTCATTGTACATCACTAACTGTGTAAGGACACACTCAATCACCTATCATTATAGTTAAAGGTGTAGATTGTCTTGTAACTCCTGTGGTTAAGGATTACCCTCATCTATCATTGAAGGCATTCATCATACCCAAGATATGGTCCATACCGTATGAGAAGGCCACTTTCTGACAGTCGGTGAGTGGCAACTTGACTTATACGAAACAAACAAAGCGCCATTTACAAAATCCTGTATCAGCTGATGCACGAACGAACAGAAGTTAAAATTGCGTTGGCTATTCTGAGTTCACTGCCGATGCGCATCAGAAAAGCAGAAAATACGCGTATAAGAAAGAGTTTGTAGATTAATTAATACATTTTATTTTACGAGGTCACAAAACAATGGTTGTTAGTGTTAAAAACTAAACTTAGTGATAATGTTGTTATGTTTCGGTGATCAAAATGAAATGTACAATAGAACGATACGACGTGGAAAAGTTTTCTGAAGTTGTGCTAACTTCAGAAAGCTTTTTCACGTCGTATCATCCATCTCAAACCTTGCTTTCAACACGTCCATGATATTAATTCCAAAAGCATACAGAAATATTGCATAATATTGTTGAATTATTTTTTCTAATAATTTGACGAAACGACACGAATTTTAAATATATTTCATCCCGTAACATAATAATTATCAACTTTAAAAAATACGCTATCTCTTGACCATAAAGAGAGTTACTCAAAACTTCGCCGTGACGTGCTGCGCGCTATCTATCGGATATTCTGCGAGCTATTACCAGCCAGAAATAAACCTCTTTCTTGCGAGATATATAACGAATTTACAAGCATATACCAATAGTTATATTTTTCCACGAGCTCTGCATAATTTTTAAAGTCACATATATTTCATATACAACGATTTGGAGTACAAGTCATTTATATCCGGCCGGTAATCTTTCGTCTACGTAAATTATACGCCATATTGTTCTCTCGAAACCCATCTCCTTGATTCCGTACACACGCGTGAATAGTTTTTAAGCAATTCTAACGTTATTCCACGTCACATATTTCCAACTCGAATATATTAGCTATAAAGTCCAAAGTGTAATAATAGATAAAACAGACCATCTCGCAAATTTTAACCCAAATTCACTATCTCGGACAAATTAAAAAAGAGTTATCAAATATCTAACATTTTATATTTTTACTTTTATAACCTACTTATTTTTTTAGACAGATGTCAGTCTTAAAATATCTTAAAATTTGTTTAGCATTACAGTACAATGAGAAGTGGATTAGCTGACAGCGTGTTGATAAAAAATACAGCCCCGGCGTGACGGACCAGCTGATGGCGGAAGGATACGTAGTCAGATGTAAACAGTGGCGCTACTTTCGTCGAGCTGTCAAAAAGTGGCCTTCTTATATGGTACAGAATATAACAAATCCTCTTCCCACTGCTCTCCTTGATAGCCAGATGTTGAACCATATAGCACATTAACATCTGGCTGATCCAAACTTCTCCACTCCAGACACAGCGGATATGTTGATTGGTGCTGACCTGTTTCCTTATCTATTGCATGGCCATACACTGATCCAGGACAGCAACTCACCAGTTGCTACTGATACCATGTTTTGCTGGTTTGTCATGGGAAAGGTTCCCTCAAACACAGTGAGTCCTGAGTTGTGTCCCCTTACTGTCGTTGACCCAGAAGATGTGCACTGTGAGAAACAGTTTATAAACACTTGTACCAGGGATAACACAGGTCGATACAGTGTCGTGTTGTCCCTGAAGGAATCACTGCAGCAGCATTTCGGATAATTTCATATGCAGGCTGTATCAGCTTTACAGCTTACAGTGAAAACTATCTCGTGACCCCCAAATGAAATAATAATTGTACACAGCTTTCATTGCGGACTACTTACTGCAAGACCACATGTCACTGCTACTTACTGCAAGACCACATGTCACTGGTGCCACCTGAAAGATTGTATTTACCTCCCATGTGGTGTTAAAAACCAACAGTAACACCACACATCTTAGGGACATTTTCACTTCATCTGCCCGAGATAGCAGTGGAATATCCCTGAATGATATGACTGTTTACGGGCCCAAAACTGCAAAGAGACATCGGAGACATCATTATACCATTCCAATGTTACGCATTCGCATTACTGCAGACATCCGGCAAATGTACAGAGTAATTATTGAGGTTCAAGACAACCATTGTGACTATTAACAAATACTGTGGAGACCATCAGACTATGACCGTGTTTGTGATTACAGGCTAAATACGGTAATGTATGGTGTTTTAAAAGCCCTATAATGTGCCATCGAGACTCTCCATCAGCTTGCTGCAGATGAAAAAGATTGCTTTCTTGAGGTGCCGTCAGTATTGTCGTCAGCTATGTTCGAGAATGATGTGGTGACAGGATCCTCTAGCATTGATGTAACCATCCATCTGCAGAAGGGCTTAATAGAGCTGCTGGAGGGGGGGCAGCTTCTACTTGAGAAAGATTGTAAGCAATGAACCTCCTGTGCTTTCATGGCTCCCACCTGACCTGGTACAGAACAGTGGTCACTTTTCTCTTGATACCAGTGGATTACCTGCAGTTAAGATTTTGGGGCTGCAGTGGCATGCTGAATTCGACACAATTTTAATGCCACCTTCACCCTTTACACAACTACAACTCCCCTCCCCCCTCCCCCCAAAAATATGAAAATAGAGGAACATAATGACACACCATCCCAGTCATAAAAAATACAAAAAAATCACAAAAGAATTAAAACAAAAATTCTATAAATCAAGGAACTAATAACGTAACCACAGCATACCCCGCTCGACCCCATCGCCCTTACCAACAACATCTACCACACACCTACCACCTATTC
>NQII01001377.1:7386-29886 GCA_002778355.1 Clitarchus hookeri | reverse complement strand
GCTTTTGTGTGTGTTATTACTACTTATGCTACACAGCTTAAATTATCTACATACTTTAAAATATCAATAAATTTGATTAATAAACAACCACAACCAGTTGAATGCATATGCAGTTACTTGCAAATCATTGCTTTTATACAAACTGATTCTAGAAATAAATGTTTTCTTATAAGAATATAATTTATAAAAAGCAATAATATATAACAAAAATAACCGGAAAAAGCGTGGAAGCACACATAATCCCACAAAAACTGTACGCGCGCATGCATGTGCGCGCGCATGCATGCATGCATGCATGTGCGCATACACAGCCTTGTACGTAGTAGTAGATTTTGTAATATGATCTATGCATACAAATAATTCCACACTTACTACATATTTTTTAAAGTTGTGTTAATTGTTTTATTATGACTGCGTGAGCTATTTGAAATGTTTCGCTTTACTTATGTGTACATTAAGTTTTATGTTGTACAAATACAACTTGCAGAACTCGTAATTTTTTCATAAACTGACACATACGGCTTGAGGTTGTTACTCGCGGTGTCCACCATCTCATCTGCCACAGCTCTGTGGTTATAGCCGAAATTTAGATCACGCTCCACTAACGTTTCAGGCATGCCTATGGGTATGAAAACTGTTATAGCTGCTGCAGCCAGACCCCTCCGAAAGCAGAAACGCTAGCAGAAAATGTGTATGACAACTGCCACGAAAATGGGCACCGAGTAGAGCCAGGATTAAAGACATCTTTGTGGCTATCCAAGCTACGAATATAGGTTTCCTAGCACCAAATTTTCAGAAAACAGCTTTAAAAAAGCACACTTGTATACATGTAATGTTTTTGCCTTGCCTGTTATCCTAATAACCTTCACATATCGGGGGAAAAAATGTATCTTAATATGAACTTGTAATTAATCTATTTGTTCGCAGCTGTGTCATAGAAAGAGAGTCTTTATTCCTGCTTTTAGTGATTCAGTCCAGTGTATATATTATGTAGTGTCACAAAAGATGGTCTCGGGACTAGCCAACTGTGGCTTGTGACATGAGTAGGGACATGCACTTTGGGTGTATATTTTTATACTGAATTCGAAATTATTTTTCTTAAAAATTTGTTATTTTTTATGAAAGCAGGTTATTTCTGGTTAACAGTTAACAATGTAAATACAAACAAAACCACATAAAAATAACAGCAGCAGTTTTGTAAAATGAAACAAAGGACGATAAACATGAACTTTAAATTTTTGGTTGATCGTTTTTTTCACCCTCCCTCCGACTTTCAATGTGCTTTACACATGAGTGTCTATGATCCCAAGTTACCGACACATTGCAAAATTTACAAAATATAGTTTCAGCATTTTAGAAAGAAAATTACATCGCACAAAGTTTCCAAATATTCACACAAAACTAACTTCATCCACATACCAGACGTATCAGCCCAAATTGAAACAGGTGGCAATACAAAATTTAAAGATGTATTAACAAAATATGTCTAAGATTGTAGAAACTTCCATAAAATTTATTTGTTGTTTGTCGCGGGCACACTATGTTACAATATGACCACCAGTGATATTTCACAGTGCTACTATCAATAGTCGAAACCATGGAAAATTTCTACAGTTACTAACAGCAGCACTAAAAAATCTGTATGGATTTTTTTTGTTTATGTCACGCACGTAATCCAAGGTTAAACAAGTGATTTTGTCATTAACTTAGGATATTTATATAGTGTTTCTGTGTTGATAGAGAACAAATGTTTTGAAATATAACGAAAGCCTGTATATTTTCTGCTGAGGAAAATACTGTGTAATATTCCTCGGCAGGGATGATTTCCTAGCAGAAGTGAGGTTATAACGTAATTTCTCTGTTTCTTTATTTGATTATTTAATTAATATTATCTCACACTTGAGAATTTGTGGAATGAAAACTTGCAATCTAACTGATATGCCACTATTTGCAGCTAAAAAGGGTTTTTTCCAACTATTTTGTAATATTATCACAAAAAGTGAAAAATTGAGATTATTTGTTTTAAGACACAAAAATCCACATAAAAATGTGTTTTATCGCAAATGCGAATTTTGCATTCCCCTAAACACGAGTAACGGCAGCCCAACATTGGCAACCTTGATGGAAGAGGCAGACAGTTGTGTGTTAGTGAGTGACGTCTATTTTTAAATCTGTCCCTCTTCTGAGAATCACAAAAGTTATCAACAAAAATAAACGCAAGAAACTAAAATTTCAGTCTGTTTCCTTCAAATATTTTTTTTTACCAAATTTTTAACAGCTCCCCAAAAAAGGGGTTTTACTTTGAGGGAATCGTTATTACTGGTGTCGTTTCGACGACATTTGAGTTATCTGGATGTGGTAGCCCTACAGAAATCATATCTGCACTCTATCTGCACTCGTGGATGTTCACCTTCCACCTTGGACACAGCTGCTGCCATCACACATCAAAGACAGTGCCCACTTCTTGGAAAGCTTGATAAATCTGGATGCCATCCCTCAAGATGTTTACCAGGTCACCATATACACTGAGGCGACAAAAGTCATGGGATACCTCCTAATATCGTGTCGGACATCCTTTTGCCCGGCGAAGTGCAGCAACTCGACGTGGCATGGACTCAACAAGTCGTTGGAAGTCCCCGGAAGAAATATTGATCCATGCTGCCTCTATAGATGTCCATAATTGCGAAAGTGTTGCCGGTGTAGGATTCTGTGCACAAACTGACTTCTCAATTATGTCCAATAAATATTCAATGGGAGTCATGTCGGGCGATCTTGGTGGCCAAATCATTCGCTGGAATTGTCCAGAATGTTCTTCAAACCAATTGCAAACAGTTGTGGCCCAGTGACATGGCACATTGTCATCCATAAAAATTCCATCGTTGTTTGGGTACATGAAGTCCATGAATGGCTGCAAGTGGTCTCCAAGTAGCTGAACATAACCCTTTCCAGTCAATGATCGGTTCAGTTGGACCAGAGGACACAGTTCATTCCATGTAAAAACCACCCACACCATTATGGAGCCACCACCAGATTGCACAGTTCCTTGTTGACAACTTAGGTCCATGGATTCGTGGGGTCTGCGCCACACTCGAACCCTACCATCACCTATTACCAATTGAAATCGGGACTCATCTGACCAAGCCACGGTTTTCCAGTCGTCTAGGGTCCAACCAATATGGTCACGAGCCCAGGAGAGGCACTGCTGGTGATGTTGTGCTGTTAGTAAAGGCACTCGAGCCGGTCTTCTGCTGGCATAGCCCAGTACAGCCAAAGTTCGCCGCACTGTCCTAACGGACAAGTCCATGGTACGTCCCACACTGATTCCTGCGGTTATTTCACGCAGTGTTGCTTGTCTGTTAACACGACCATTCTGCGCACATGTCATTGGTCTCGGTCATTAAGTGCAGACGGTCAGTCACTGCGTTGTCCATGGTGCGAGGTTATACCTGAAATTAGGTATTCTCGGCACACTCTTGACACTGTGGATCTCGGAATGTTAAATTCCCTAACCATTTCCGAAATGGAACGTCCCACGTGTCTAGCTCCAACTACCATTCCGCCTTCAAAGTCAGTTAATTCCCGTAGTGCAGCCATAATCACGCCAGAAACCTTTTCACATGAATCACTTGACTACAAATGAAAGCCCAACCAATGCACTGCCCATTTATACATTTTGTATGCGATACTACTGCCATCTGTATATTTGCATATTGCTATCCCATGACTTTTGTCACCTCTGTGTATATTACTTCTCTATACACCAATATTCCCCACTCACCAGGACTGTCTGCAATAGAATATGTACTACCTTAAGCCAAACACCTCCCAAGAGCAAACCCTCCACAGCATTTCTGGTTAAACTGGCAAGACACTCTCTCAACAATAGTTACAGATTTCAGAACAAGTACTATCTCCAAATCAAAGGCACAGTCAAGGTAACTCACATGCCTCCTTCTTATTCTAATCTGTTCATTGGTAAATTTGAGCTAAACTTTCTGAGCCACCAAACAACTAAGTCACACTGCTAGATACAATTTATTGACGACATGTTCATGATATGGGACTCCATTAAGGACTCTCTCATCAATTTTTTCAACAAACTTAACTCATACATCCTGCTGAAGTTCACATAAACCTACTGTAAACCAAAAACCATACAATAAAATAATGTTAAGAAATTTATGAACTGACTGAAAAAAGTTGTACTAGTTAAAAAGGAAATATAATTATCATAGAGTGAACAACAAACAAACCACAGCTGGGGTGGATCTGAAATTACAGTAGAAACCAGTTGCGGCACATGCGGCATCTCACAACCAGAATTTTGACTATGTTACAAAACCAGAGTGATGAGGGCCTTACAACGTTCAAATAATAGTGCAGAACTGTGACACAGGAAACTGGCCCTTCAATACATACTTAATCCAGAGAGCCACCTAGCCTAAACATAAAATAACCCCTCTGCACCCTAGTTTGCCACCCAGTCACTAGGTTCGCTGATTGCCAACCACCACTTAACAGTCTGCAGTGTGCCATCACTCGCCACCTGAATAAGCTGGCCCAGCCAGCAGAAAAATGTCATGGGCATCCACATGTAAAATGTGTGTGACTTTATGTATCTATCTGTGAGCACCGCCCTGAGAGTAATTGCTCTCTACCTCATTTTTAAAAACTTAACCATGCTCATGTACAGCACACCTAACTTTAACACATCCAATATAAATATTTATGTATAACACAGCAATATACAAACTTGATTTCAAGAATGCCCGTCAATCATTCTATCATGACACAATTTATAATGCAGGCAAATGTCAAATATAAAACAATTACTAAGTTATTTCCTTCTTGTCCACTAAAGGCACTAGTTCAATGAAAATAAAATTTATTTTAACAGACTGTACACAATATCATACACACAGTATGAAAAACTTAACTGTGACTGTCAACAAATTCAGTTTCTGAATACTTATAATTTTTTTTAAGTAGGTAAGATTTAAATACAGAATTACTGTAACTGCTGTCTGGATCACTTACAATGTATCATTAATATTTCCAATACTTAAAAATATACAGTCAATCAAATATAATCAGCACTTTTCAAAATTTGTGTGTTTGAAATAGTACCAGACTGTGCTTAACGAATAAATTAAAAATTTAATTAGCATAAATATTAATGACACCACCAAACAATCACACAAATAGTATTAACAAGAACACTGTTAAAGTGTTCTCTACAACGTTTTGGTGATAAAATGCCTAAGTAATAATTTATTTCACTTGTATGTCTAGCCTGAATACTCTGTATTTATACAGTCTGTTGTTTCAATGAATACAATTAATTACAGGCTAAAAAAACAAAACTGTATAATTAATAATAACTCTAAATTTAAAATTTTTGTTTTGAAGTTTAGGCGCCTAATAAACAATTTCCAAAACAAAAATTGCTGCAACTGAGATTTTTCATTCCATAGAAATGCCCTAATACCACATTTCATGCTAGGGAATTACAGAGATGGTTGAAAAACTGCCTGCCTTCCTAATACCATACAAGTTAAATATTTCTTGTACATGCCTATATATTTCTAAAACTGCCATCTTAAGAACATTCCTCAAGCAAATATTTCACATCATCACAATCAAATAAACCATTAACAAATGCGCCGTATTATTATGCTGCATTGTGTAAATCCCTTGTTACTAAAATACCTAATGTGCTTTTTCTTCTTTACCCTTTAAACATAAATTAATGTTTTATGTTTAAATAAAAAAATGTCTTAACAGTGTCAAAAACAAATATTTAAAATGAATACCGTTAAAGAATGACAAACAAATTAGCTTACCTAAAAAAATTAAATGAAAGACAGGTGCAAATAATGGTATTTTATACAATAGCTTATTTACAATCACATCAAATCAATCAACTTATTCAAGACCAATCCTGAAAATTC
Source organism: Clitarchus hookeri (assembly GCA_002778355.1). Lineage (NCBI taxonomy): Eukaryota > Metazoa > Arthropoda > Insecta > Phasmatodea > Phasmatidae > Clitarchus > Clitarchus hookeri. Next base: position 23,935 of record NQII01001377.1, on the reverse strand, counting down.
ACATATATAAAAACATCTGCCCTTAAAACTATTGTACATATTATGTACATAAAAAGTCTTAACAAATTTGGCAACTTGCAGCCTAGTGAACATTCTGAGCACTAACTCCCAACATCAAATGATGGAATCAGAGTGTCTAGAGTTTCAATGGTATCACTTGACAGTTCAGAACTGTGTGCCCAGCCAACATACATCATGTAACAATGGGCAGAATAAGCCATAAATTTAACATTCAGTTACATAAGTCATTTTGCATATGCCACTATTAATTTATCACAGAGGTATCAAACTATTTCATATATTTACATCTTTCTGTAACAACTATAAATTTAAAGTCGCAAATTCTAAAATTACAATTGCAATAAGATCAACTGCTGGTTGGAATGTTTGCTAAATAAAAATTTTAACTCACAAAAAATTAAAAGACTTTCAAAATTTGCACATTACTGGAAAATATAATGGTCAAATTGACTAAAAACCATTAATGATCAAACTAAATAGAATATACTAAAGTAAAACACTTTATTGCTGCACTAAAGCTTGTCAACAAGAAATGTATGAAAAATGCATTCATGCCTTATAATAAAAAAAGTTGAGACTTAATTATTTAATAGTGCTTTGAATTTACGAGACATGACACATTTTTGTACAGTAATAAATAGCCAATAACTTAGGTTGTACAAACAGTTTAAATGTCGTTCTGGACTGTTACAGGTGGGTCATGTTATCTGAGAAATCAATATTTGACTCCCATGAAAAAAAACAACATAAATATTGCAACATCACTAAAATGTAGTTCTCAAAAATAATAACTGGCAATGCCGAGGCAATTCTATTGCCATGTAGTCTGGTCACAGTCTTAAAATGTGAGCGCAAGCTTTGCCTCCTTGCTGTAAGGCAAGCTCACACTGAATGACATGTTGGAACGTGTTGAAATGTTCATATCACATACAGCATCGAAACACTTCCACATCTTGTAGCATATGGTGCGATGGGCAATGGACTAGATGTACAAATCTTTCCAATCAGTTGCTGTTTCTTTTCCGAATAAGCCAGGACACACCCGGGCAACTCCGGCCCTATTTCAACGGGCGATAGTACAGGGTGAGATCAGCAGATGACTTCCAGATGAAATACCGCACAGTTCGCAAGTCCATGTTTGAATCCAGCACCTGTTACATTCCACAATAGGTTCAGAAAATATCAGAATAACACAAAAGTGGTGATAAAACACAAGTATTCACATTGCAACCGACAGTTCACATAGTAATTGCAAGCTTTCCATCTTAAATTGAACTCCTAACACATAAGCTAATCATTTGTATTGTCCAGGGCTGCCACCAGCCCTGAAGCTGAAATCCTGGTTCTTGTACATAAAAATCCTGTAAAATCCTTGGAATTAAATAAATTGGTAAATTACATTAAAAAAAAAAAGGGGATATGAAGGATGTTTTACTTATTTAATGCAATTATTTTTGTTTGGAATGTTCAAACCATGGTAATACCTTTCCTCACTCACACTTATACTTTTATTTACTCAACAACCGTATCTGCAATAATTTTAGTTTCCTCTCCATTGTGATATCAATGTCAAATGCAAAACGGTGTCACTAAATTCGGATTGAGTGCGCAAAAATTGCAAAGTGGGGCAAAGGTTCTTTTCAATAATTGCCTTGGCCTTTTGCATGTAATCATACAGCCAGGAACAGAAATACGTAGATAACTGTATACTCACGTAAGTGAATGATTGAGCAAAATATTTTTGATATATGCTATTGAAGCAATGGTGTATGTCCAAAATATTTTGCTTAATCATTTACCTCCATTGCAAGAATCTTTAAAACAAACGTGTCATTGAAACTGACACACATTTCTGGGAGCGCTAGTGTTGCATGTAAACAGGTATGCAGCAGCCATTATGAGTAAAGTGCTGTGTGCACGCACAAAATCTTTGGCACGTGAAAAAGAGAAATTTGTTTTTACTTTTTTGCATTTATCAACGCATTGCTATTTGGAAGTGAAATACGATCAAACATTGTGTAGATGACACTTACGTGATTTATGTATTAATAACAGACATGGATATTTGTTGGGGGAGATCAAAATTTCACCGTTCTGAACATAATATATTTGGGTAAATGGAAATAAACATGCAGTGGTGTTACTGCTCTTTAAGAGCTTTGGGCGAGACTTGCAAATATTTCTTTGTACTGTATAGTTTTGTTACACGTAATAATTGTTTGGAGAGATTTTACACGTTATTTAAACATTAGTTATGCTGCCTCAAGTATACAACGTAGTCGAGATATAAAATATTGCGAGAAATTATTTTATACACATCAGTGGCATATATTAGAATAATTTCACAGAGAGTTTCCTAGTGTTAAGAATATGTTAGAATTGATAAAAACTGTTAAAACACCAGACCTGGAGTCTAATTTTAGAATTTGTGATTACATTTTTACCAAGGCTTTCCTTTCCTTGACTCCTTTCATCTCCCTCACAAATCCTCCCTTTTATCCAAACAGATCGAAAATTAAATAAATCTCATTCAGCTCCCAGGGATTTCATGACATACCCCTGAATAATGCTAAACTGACGGAGAACCGAAAAACACATCTACGCCCAGCAGTCAAAAACCAATTGGAAAGCTGCAATTATGATGGCTAGTAAAAACAATTTGTATGTATAGTAACAAATAAAGCGACAGTATCGAATGTACAACTCCGATGACCTTAACTTACCACTTAATTATTTACAGTGTGAATAATAAAGATGACTATAAAGTTTCATAGGCACGTTGCCTTGGCTTTCATGGATGAGCAGTTTCAAAAGTTATTATACCACTTCAACAGGGCTCATCCTTGAAAATCAAGACAATCAAAGTATGAATACTGCTTGCCCATGGGTAGAGACCTGAGAATTTCTTGAGTAGCATGTCATAAAATTCTTGAGTAAGAGAGGGAAAAAGTCTTGAGTGAAAACACAAAAATTCTTGGGTAAAATGCAAGATTTGTTTAGTGCCAATAATACATATTTTAGACAGAAAAATTAAGCATTGGAATTAAAAAAATTACAACAAAACCAAGTACACAAACATATTTTATACTTTTAAAAATCTCATAATAAGCTAACTTAAGAAACTCACTGACATTTCTACAGGTTTTAGATATTAGAATTGTTTTGCAGTAAATCCCTGCAATAAGTAGTTTCAAACATAAGGCTCAGCATGCTAATGTCTACACATCTCACTTGCAGGCCTAACATAAAAAAAATTATTTTTTAAGTGTTCCTAGAAATTTTTTGAAATAAGTTTCTAACAAGAAAATTATGATTTCAAGAAATGTCATAATTTTCCTTCATATGCATAGGAAGAAAAAAGTTCAAGATTGGTCAGACTCAGATTTGTCCTCCTGTTTGTATGAACACAAGAAAATTGTGAGAAGAATTGCTAACATTTGACACTGGCATCCAAACAGCTGTTAGGGCTCCCACCACAAAGGCCTTGTGGTCATCTTCCATGGATTTAAGTGCTTTCAAGACATTTATATTAGTGTGTATCTTCAATTTTTCTATGAGCTCTATGTACGCATGTATACCCTCATCAAGTTGTAAGTCTCGCAGAGATGGAATTCTTGAAAATAGAACTTGAAGTCTGACACTGCTAATTTCCTGGGTCAGAATGTTTTGCTTGCTAAAATGTATTGTGTAACATTTTCAGGCGAAACCATTACCTTTGAAATACAAGTGATGATAGGTGTAACTATTTTGAGTGATGGATAATTTTGATAAAATTTCTACGCTCGCCAGTAGCACTTTAGTTTATTTCCTCTGCGACCGGCGTGTGAAGTAGTGATAGGCAAAATTGAATGAAAACAATTTGAATATTCAATTGTTGCAGTATAATCAAATTTTTTATTGTCGTCTGTGGTATTTGAATGAATCATTCGGTTTGGAGTTTTCCTTCTTGAAAGCAGATGGCACAAGGTGCACTACAATATTTACGTAATTTTTTAAGGTCATCTGCAATTGATGTTTAACTTTTTGCCATTTTTGTACAAAGATTTAAAATTTTCTCTTTGCATTTTTTCTTTAAACGCAGTTTATGTCGAATATTGTAAGGCAAGCAAAATTACATGCAACATTCGCTTTGTTAAATGAGAATGATTCGCTTCACTCATGCGAATGTTCATACATATCTCCACGAAGTGAATGTTTCATTCGAATATCAGGGAATTGAATGGCAGCTACTGCAATAATTCAGTTTCGGAAAATAAATTTTAGGAATTGATTTCAGTTTTGTAACTTTTCGTGATTTGCAAAGAGCTTTTAACTCATCAAAATACTTGAGAAAATTTATTTAATATAGAAATGAGAACAGATTGTGAATAGAAAGAAAATACGTAAAAACCCTCCTGTCTTAGTTTCAAAGGTTTATGACAGCTCCGGAATACACATTAGGATGAAAAATGATCAAGAACTTAAAATGTTACCTTTTTCAAATACAAATAAATAATAACTTCTTATGAACACAAATGCCATTAATTAACTTGCTTCAAAAAAGTACTTTTGAACTGTTAACTTGTGACAGCTTTAAGATTCATTCCTTTTGATTAAGATGCAAACGGAGAAGAAAACAGAATATTCGGAATCCAAATGATTGATTCAATTTCAGACGAGACTATTAGAATAAAAATCATTTAGAGAATAATTCGATTTTGCCCATCACTAATGTGAAGACAAGTACGCACGGTTGAGAGAGGACGTGCTTCTTTTACTAGGCAACAACTTCCCCTCTCGAACGCATGTAAAGGGAGGAAGGAAGGAGCGCTGCTGAGAGAGAGAGTGAGAGTACGCTAGGTCGCCACGCTGGTTGCTAGGCAACCACTTCCCCTCTCGTGAAGCGTGTAAGGGGAGGTAGCAAGCCACACTCCCACGTTGCACCACACCGCAGAGGCAGACGTGTTGGGAAGACAGGCAACGCGTCGCAGAGCAGCTTAAACCTACTTAAAAACTATTGTTGCGAGAAAACTTAGGTGGGACCAAGATATACTTCGATTGACTCAACATCCGATAAACTATACAAGCGGGAAGCCTTATCATTATTTATACAGGAGTTTTGCCAGGACAACTGAAAATTAACTGTGAATACGGTTTATCTGTACATGCGTTTTCGGTACAACTGTATTTAATGCTGTCTTGGGTCAAAATAAGTCATTTTTAAACCGATTCCACTGTGAGTGCAATTATAAAATTGATTTCATACATTGGAAGCAGCAGTTTTCTGAATTAAAAAGGCAAACGCATTAATTTTTCTGCTGCAGATTATGGGGGGGGGGGGCACCTTAAATGGTAAAAGATGGAATTTAATAACCACCCGCTACACAAACAAGCTGTTTACGCAATATCATGGAATAGGATGTAATATTTGAGATGGACTAGGCAAGACGGTGGATGTGTTAGAAGGATAAAGCATAAAATAGTCTATTATAGTGGCAAAAACTTGCGTTAGACCAAAAAGGAGAAGGGAACAATGTGAAGTTACTAACATGAACGAGGCACGATAAGTTCTGCAAATTGTATGAAAAAATGAAAATTGATGAGATGTGGGGTACCCTGAACAAAAAAAAACGCAGGAGAGGTGACTAGATGAAAATGATGAAAGGGTGGAGACCCATTTAACAAAGAAGAGTGAGGGAGGATGACCTTGCCTTGCCCTTGACGAGGGGAAGGGAAGTGTGACTGCATGGTCACACTGAACAAAGGAAATTACGGGCGAGGGATTTTAGACATCTTGTGAACATTAACACAGATTTCAGAACACACACAAGCATATTTTTGCCTGGAGGCAGCTCGTGATGCATCAAATCTTTAAACTTTAGATCTTAAAACTTCAAAAACTGTGCATTATATACAGTAGGCAAATTCTACTTCAAACAATTTGTTGTTCTAAAAAAACTAATTTTTAACATTATTAATAAATAACAATATCTTAATTCTAATTATTTAGGTGCCAAATAGGTGTTTGTACATTATTTTAATCAAATTTTTTAAACACCTATTTCAATTCTGGTCATCACGTAAGGATTCCTTTAACTATATCCGTACCTTTGCTGTCTTAGCGCCTCCAACATAGTTTCCTGCCGCTTTCCTTTCTTAAAAGCTTCAACGTGACCGTAACTCCGCACGTGTTTCTTGACGCTGTCGGAGGTTTCCCATACTACTGTTTTATTGCAAAAACGGCATATCATGACGTCTCCAGATTTAACCATGCCTTCTTGAGAAAATTGCTTTACTCTTTCGTTAATATTTATTTTTGGTGGAATTTTAAAACAAATCATTTAATGATTTGTTGATATCTGTAAATTCGTTGAAATTCCTGAATGCGTGTCAAAATTCGTGGATAAAAGATAATTTTAAGAAATTCGTGAGTAATTCACGAGTCAAAAACATCAAATAACAACTCCAAAAAGCGTTATATGTCGTTTGCCACTATTTAAAACAGATTTAAGATTTTCCACGAATTCACGAGTCGTGAATTTCTCGGGTATTTTTGCAATACAGCCAAAGTTGTTAACTCATTACTCATTGCACTGAATATCAATCCGGTTAACCATTATAGTCGGAACACGATTTTCTACAATCTACAGAAAATTTACTTTATGGTCGCTGAATGTTTCTCTGCGCCCTGTGTTCACACTTTTTTTGAGAAAAGGGGAGGCTGTATATACTGTTTTAAGGTAAACTCTTATTCAGAAGACATCTATCTATTGAAATAAATCAATATTTCATTAATAAATTGTCTGTTCTTTTTGCAAGAAGTTACAGAAAATAGACTTTACACTCGCTAAAAGTGGTTTGCATCCCTGTGTTAGAATTTTTTTGAGACAAGGAAAGGTAGTTTATACCTTTCTAAGGTAAACTATTATTCGTGAAAGACATCTCTATGTGTTGAAATAAATTAGTATTTTGTTTAAAAAAAAAACTGTTATTATTGTGCTATCTAAAAATGCACTTTGAATTTTTGGGTTTACTGGGGTAAAAATCAGTCTGCTACGATTTTATGAGGCCATTCTCAGGAACCGGGACGCATCATAAAATCTGGCCACAACTATATATACTGCTTTTATAATGCTCAAAGCATTTACTACAGAAAGTATATGTATGTTCATTTTTTATCACCACTCTGCTGCATCCAGGAATCAAAAAACTGATGTAAAGGTACAATGTAACCAAAGCCCAAAGTTAAAAATACACAATGATTGAATCTGTTACAGCTGGTGGTAAGAATGATGAAATAATATTTTTGACATAAATAATATACACTTAACATAACAAAATGTTTACACATGTAATCCTCAAGAAATCTCCAAAAGCACCGACCTGATGCTTTACTTTTTCAGACTGTGTTAAGCCATTAGTAGAGACCTGAGAAAATAGCATTTGGAAAAATAATGCGAATTTTAGCAATTTTGTTTGTATAAAGCGATTTTTCCCGTTTTACTTCAAATGAAGCTATTTTGAAAATTTACACCGACCTTTATTTGCAAATAAACCAATATTCAGGGAATGAGTGTTACAAAATGATCTGTTTTGTTGCTTTGCTAACTAAATGTGGCAAAAAAATGCACACCGACACACAATGAATGTTTATATCACGTTTTGTTATTGAGGTTACCAATACTCGTACCATTTACCAAAGTTTAACCAAACGTCCGCCATCTGAAGGTAGCAGGAATTATTACCTAGCCTTGACGACCATAGAATACACACGGCTAGAGAATATTTGTCAGCAAATCTGAACGTAAACATAAATTAGCACAAGAGTTAAGATGAAAATTTAGCAAACGCTACAACGCAAAAAAAAAAAAAAAAAAAGGGCAGATTTTTGAGAATTTTGCAAATTAATGTTTTATGTCACATAGTTGCTTCTTACGACATATTTTTTTATGTGTTTTTGCATATTCATACATGAATGCAAGCAGAGTTAGCCAGTAGATTTCTTTGATTTATCACCATAAACGAAAACATGTTTTACTTTCCATAATGTGTGTTTACGGCAATAAATAACATGAGCAAAAATGAGATGCGTCACTTTGAGTGGACATTCTAGTGCACTGCCCTGCAAAAGTTGATTTGCTCACAAGAAACCCTGCAGTTGTAGTGTTCACATCTCCCAAGCCCCACGTTATCTATGGAACTCGCGCCAACTAACTCCTAGCTCGCTGAGTTTGTTTACATTCGTAGCATCGTAACGCTTTATACAACAATTATTTTTTTTTTGCACAGCGGCACGACGGTCACAAATGTATTTATATGCATTTCCTTATGTAGAAAATATTTCTAAATTCAATTATCATGTCTTTTTATTTTGTATTCTCCCAGCTAACTGTATTTTTATCATACATACTAGCTGTCCCCATGGCTCCGCTCGCGTTGACTACAGAATTATTGTTTAGGTTTTTTTTTAATAAAGTTGAATTTCACTTAGTGTTAATATTCTATGCTATAAAAAATATATTATTAAACTCAATGTCTTGGTGAATTAAATGGTAAAAACACTTATTAGTATTTCTCTGTTATAGATAGATATATGCTACTTCTGAGTTTTTTTTAGGTCTTTTTATTCTACACAATTCTTTACTGCATGATATTGTTCCATCTTTAACGGTTTAGAGAGCGTATTGCAAGAGACCGCGCTGGCGGCAAACTTTTTTCCTACTTGATTCACTATTATTGTTTGTAAATTTTTTTTATATATTTTCTTGCGATAAAAAGTAGCCAATACCACCTTTCAGCCCTCCAACTATTTCTGTGAAAGAAATTACGTCAATCTGTTGCTCAGTTGCATTGTTAATCCGTTCGTGTACTTTTTCATTTTCCAATAAGAATTTCCCCGAGGGAATGAGACATTTTCTCGGGATAAAAAGAAGCTCATGTCACTTCCCGGCCCTCCAACTATCTCTGTACAAAAAGTCACGATCCGTTGCTCCATTACGGCATGAAAGAAGGACAAACAAACACACTTTCGCATTTATAAAATTAGTTAGGATTCTCTGTAAATATGTGCTGTAAAATAATACGCGTTTTGAACAAACAAAAGTTTTGTAAGCGGGCCTACCGAAAAAATCTGTTGTTGAAAGTTATAGTTGAAAAACATGAAGGTAGGGAAAGTAGATTTCTCTAAAAATTTTTTCTGTTCGTACAAGGAACTTTGTGATTTTATAATTGTGTATAAATTGTTTACATTAGTCTCTTCATGAAACAATATGCCCTTGTCAGTGCATTGTGACCGTTGTTCCAGGTGTCAGACAGAATACAAAATCTTAAGTAAGAAAATGTGAAATTGTTTTCAATGTTGTCTGTTGTGGTTTTGTCTTGAAAACGTGGCTGTATATTTCTCTGAGAGTTGGTATTTTTTGCAAGGAAGTAACAATTGTTAAAAAAACACCGCTTTTCAATAGGAATAACACTGCCAATTTCAGGTTTTATGAATAAAATGACATTTCTCAAATTATGTATGTCTTTACTTAGTGTTAATCTTCTATAAAAAATATTTATAAAACTTGTGACATAAAGCACATGGCAAATTGGAACAATTCTCATGAAGAAACCTGCGTTTTCGTAGCAAGAAAATACAGCTATTTTTCACAAAAATAACGCTTTTTTCCCCAAAAAAACCACACACATTTTTGAAAAAAAAAATAACAACTACTTTTTTAGCCATTTTTCTCTAGCCATTAGTCATGTTTTGTACATACAAAGTGGTAATATTTTCATCAATGTGAAATCATCTTACAGGTAACTTTTTCACATACAAATCTACCTCTATAAAATATTGGTACATGTTTTTAAGCCTGAAGCTTGATTATACATGGAATACGTTTGGGTTACAACCAAACCAAAAACATATTACAGTTGGTACAGAATATCTTGACTGTTCGATGTCAGCCAATCTGCATTGATCCACACACTAGCTGGTGGCAGTAACACATTAAAAAGATGTGTAACCAGATATTCAGTAATTAAAAACTACCACACAATACTCAGATTACCTGGTCATTGCACAAAAGTTCCACTCTCTCTTCGGCCACAGAGCCAGTCTCCTGGTGCTCTGCATCTGAACCAGTGGTCCCTGGAGAGCTTGGGCCTCCAGCCACAGATCCAGACTCCGAGCCTGCGCCCAGAACTTTCTCATACACATGCTCTGCCACCTTCCGCACCTGGATGAAGTCATTAGCTATCAGACGATCTCTGCAAATCAAATAGAAACATAAATCTGTTTATATACAATTACACATGCATAGTTCAGTACAAGCAGATATTATGGCATCTGTTGTTAATTACATTACATCAGTTATTTATAAAAAATATTGCAATGGTAAATTTAATTTTTCCACTTATTACATATATAAATTATTATTGTATTGGTCAAACAAGGCCATTACAGGCAAGACAAACTACAATTGCCTTTTAAAATGATTAATAATAATTCATTTAAAAAATGTGATTATTGAAAGAGAGGCAAATAAATATGGCCTTGACTCACAACACTAAATAATCAATAATTCAAAACCAAGTCCTCTAATTTTCCTGCTTGCCAAGAGTTACGCTGCACTCAGGCATGGTGCTTACACATTGTTTGGTGTCAAAGAGGTGTTGTACATCTCCTTCCATGATATCAATTTATTCAGAAGACCCATATCTAATGAAATAAATGAATATTTTGGTGCCAAATCCTTTTATTTTCTCACAAGAAGTCACTAAAAAGGACTTCACACTTAATAAAATTTACATGTTGCTCAATATTCAAAATTTTTGACAAGGGGAGGTTAGGTAAATGCTTCCCGGGTATCTTTTTACTTTGAAGATGTATGCCTATTGAATGAAATTAATATTTGAATTAAAAATCATGGTGGTTTTATGCCACAGACAATTTAATATGGACTTCAATATAAAAGATGTACTTTGCATGAAATTTTTGGATATTTTTTTATTGGTAACTTTCAAGTTTACAGATAGTGATGTTATGAAGTCATTCTTGAGAAGCACGGCATCTCGTAAAATAAAGGGTCTACTTTAATATTATTTCTGCCAAGAAAACTCACTTTTTTACACTCTTTATTCCAGATGAGGCATGAGGCTGCAAATAGAAAGGTATCTTGATAAACTTGGGAAGGTTTTTCTCAACAACAATGTCAACAACCCAGGGAGGGACAGTCTCGTTCAGCAAAACACCTTCAGTCTCTCCTCCTGCATCTCTAACAAGAAGACGGTATAGCGTCCTGCCCCCAACTTCACTGCACACACCACATAACATACATTTCACATTGCTATAAAATTACTAGGGTTGTGTGAATATTTGGTAGACTGAGACGAAAATGAAAAATGACAACTTTCATTTTAGTTATGGTAAGAAATTTGGTTGCCAAAAGTTGTAATGAAATGAAAATCTTCTATTTCAATGAATATTCTGGCGTTTAATAAATATTTATTTAGAGCACCTGCAAAGGAAATTTTTTTGTCTGCAATTTATTTTATTTGTTTTTATAATTTCATAGGCTAAAATAACTATATAAAATGAAAATTTTAATATAGGCAAAACCCCCTATGGTAAATACTCCATATCCACTATTACTCTGATTTGGTTTTGCAACTAATTTGTTATAATAAATCATTTGCTAAAATGTTATAAAATTTGTTAAACTTTCATTAAGACTGAGCTTTTATGAAATGTTTGTTCATCTTTATTTCAGTTTCACAAAAGTTCGTAACATACTTTTCATTTTCGTTTTGTGAGAAAAATAGCAGATTCACACAACCCTAAAAATTAAAACCTAAAAGTCTCACTATACAAAAAATATACAACATTACAATAAAAAATTTAAATTATTTAATTTAAAAGTAGGTATGAGTTGTCTCGGTTCAAAAGATTTTTATCTTTGAGAACACGAACCAAGAAACAAAATTATACTCAGTTTTTATAATTTTATACATAACAGCAACCAACATCGCTCCCGCCAAATTCCCATTAAAACAATAATTTAAACGTAACATTTATTTAACGGAAAAATAGTACACGTCACGCCACAATCTCAATATTGTGGACCAATAAGTTTCTTAGTCAGCTGTGAACTAAACGAAAATGCCACAGATGTTGCAGAGTCCTGCTCTGTACACGGGACACAAGATTTTCCATGCAGTCATCACTAGCATCATACCACCATTCAAGTGGATTATTCAAAAGGTCGATCAAGTGAATGTGGCGTCCATGTAAACTGTTGGTATGCCATCAGTTGAAAGTATGGTCATTAAAATTTAGTAATGCATCTTTGGCACAGCAAAAATACTTAACAGTGATTTGAGGCTATGAAATTTTGAAACCCCAAACTCTCATGTGGCATTGGTTACTATTAAGGTACCAAAAATGTATACACCTTTTTTGTATATGATATAATACTTTTATTTTCCTAAATAAAAAGCAAATAATGGCTTCTGAAGTGTGGCAGTATTTTGCTACTTGGAGTGAAAATGAACCCTATGAAAGTGTTCACTGTGTGAAGATCTGATTTCTTGAGGTGATTGGAAATCAACATAAAACTTAAATACAATTTCATCTCTATCAAAATATACAAGTCACATGTGAGCCATATTTTCAAAAAGTTTGGGAGTTCTCTATACTTTTAATAGAAAAAACACGAACCAACATTTTAATAACCGAGAACTGGTAAAGCGGTGGAAACAACCCATCCCTATTTAAAAGTAGATGTCCTGATGTACCCACAAATTTTCTGACAACACATTGCCAAAGGATCGAAACATAAACGCTAAGAGTATAGCATGACAGGATGTAACCATCATTTAATAATGCACATAAGTCATTAAGTTAAGATCACTGAATACCCGTCTTGGCAGTAGTTGTTTATGAAATGCTGAAACAGTCTTCAAAATGAATGACATCTACCACCACATGAGGGACTCCCTTTATTGGTTGTTAGTTACTTTTAGTGTAGATCAATAAATCCATTTCCTTGACAACGTCCCATATACAGGGCAGTGTAAATGAAAGATTTAAATACATCAATGTGTCCATCTGCCCACCCATCCACATCTTCATCTCTCTACATCTTGTCTACATATCTGTATCTCTCTTACTACCCATCTCTATACAGAATGTTTCAGTAAAAGCATGCAAAAATGAAACTGGGAATAGGGGCTGCTACACGAAGCATTTTGATCTAGGGAATGTGATGTCTGCAAAGCCAGTGCAAGGAGATATCTGCATAAACATGTAGGTAACCAATGATATGTTTGTATTTCACCGATCATCTAGAAAGTAGCTCTGCAGTCCCTAGAGTGTCACAGTACATGCGTGTTATAAGATGACTTCCTTTTATTCGCAGTCGTACAGTATGATGGCGCAGCACTGGTACAGTTTCGTAGAGCTGGCACATATCCACCTTGTGTATGGAAAGCATAGCAATGCCCTTGCTGCAGAAAGGTTGTACAGAGAACGATTTCACAACAGGCATCATCCATCATGACGAGTTTATTTCTGTTGATTGGCGGTTACAGGAGACTGGTCTGTTGCAACCATGAAAAGAGAGACCTGGTAACATGTGGACGACCCGTACACCCAGGTTTGAAGAGCAGGTGCTGGCACATGTTGAAGTGGACCCCACTACAAACTAGGAGTACTCATCGTCTTGCACATGTAATGAATACTGCACCCATTGTAACATACCTCTCCATACACGATGCGAATGTCTGCCAGCTGAGCAAAACTGTACCGGTGATGGACCATCATGCTGTAAAACTCTGCGAATGAAAGGAAGGCGTCTTATAACATGCACGTACTGTGGCACTGTAGGAATGGGAACTACATTCTGGACAATAGGTGAAACACAAACATTATAGGTTGTCTACATGTTTGAGCCCGTATCTCGTTTCGCTGGTTTTGTAGACCACACATTCCCTATATCAAAACACTTAGTGTAGTAGTCACTATTCCCAGTTTCATTTTTGCACAGTTTTAAGGAAACATACTATATCTGCATCACTATCTCTACGTTTTTCAATATATATGTTGTTCTTTTTTCACTATCTTTATAACTATATCACTACATAATATAAAAGATAGTCCCTGGCAGTCTGTCTGTATATGACTGCCCTAATCTCAAGAATCACTGAACGGATTTGAATGCGGTTTTTACTGTTCTGATCTGCATTTATTGAGGAAGGTTTGTGTGTATTAAAAATTGCCCTAGCACTCATAGGAGCTGAGACTTAACGGTATTAGTGATTCAAGTCGGGGAAAAAAGTTTGCCGCCAGCACACTCTCATGGAATACGCTGCCTAATCCTTCAGAGATATAACAAAATCATGTAAGAAAAATTGTGTAAAATTAAATGATCTACAAAAAAGTCAATGGCAACATATATCTATTTTTAATAGATAAGTAGTAATAAGCGTATTTACAAATTAAATTACGCAGTAAAATTCACTGTTTTTACTAATAATAAAGAACTGAATCTTTAACAAAATTATTTAATTCATAATTAAAACTGTTTAATGTAAATAAGAAATGTCTTTTACAGCATACCACTTGGCCCAATGTAACAAAACTAACACTTAAACAAACATGAGAGTATTTATGTCTTCAGAAGATAACATGTTTGCCTGACATGCTACTGAAAGTCGGAAATGGAGAGCTTCTAATGGGCTGTGGAAAAATTTCTCTCAATAGTGAAATATGTGTTTTAGTTACCGACCATCAATAACTGATAGATAACGTATACCCTGAAATACACGACCTTTCAAATAATACACTATCGTGGTTCAAAGAAAGAGCGATATTATTGCCTACTAATGAACAAGTCACAAAAATTAATGAATTAGTGCTCCCGAAAATTTAATGCGCAAACACAAGTCTATTGCTCAGTGGTTGTGGGATAGCGCCGCACTAATACTCCTAATCCATCACACGTCAATTCCCCCCTCGTCTTTTCGGCGCTGACACACACTCCGTGCCAAAATCTCGGGTTTCTGCATAATTTTGCCTCTGTAAGCTAATCTTCTCTGTGCTCTGCTCATCTCGTCTCTGGCGCTGCTAGCCGCCACGTTTTTCTTGCTTGGCTGCCTCGCGTGGCGCGACAGCTGTTGCTTCCCCCTCTCTATGTCTTTCTCCCTTCGTGGTCATCTTATCTGGCCATTACTCACGGACCTGCAGACCTGCATCGTCTCCACGTTAAAAGGCGTGCCCTTACCTGTAAAAAGGGCCTAACACTCCGGCTCTGCGGGTTACCAAAACACAAGGCGTTTATTCTTATTCACAAAAAACTGACGGACTTCTACCTGGGTTCTATTCCTTCCGTCGACTGTATGTTACAGTACAGTGTAACTCCTGGCTATCTATTTGAACTATCTAAACAAACAAACCTAGTACCACACACCTTGGACTCCGTACAGTACTTACCAACATTCTTACAGGGTTACAAACCAATTTACAGGGTACAAATTACAGGGTTACACAACATGACCTTCAAAATTACCTTAATCGTTCTTCTGTGCTTCGGTTTCCTGGTAAGGCGGAAACATGCTTGATGTATGCAAACAAACAGGTGGCTTATGGCCGGTATATTTTGCACAGCTGGCAATCTTTACGTTTTGGTGACAGGAATTAATTTTACGTTAAAGACAACTGCACAGGTCGTCGAAAAAAAACAACTCTTAACTACTAGGCTGGTAACTCTGTTCAAGAGCTAATTCTAATGGTTGGCACTCCTGCCAGTTTTTAATAAATGGTCTGACGATAACACACAAAGCACACTGACTCATGCTACGTTTTACTATTAAGACGACTCGCAGGTCATGGAAAGAAAAAAACTATAACATTATCTGTCTCTCAGCTGTTGCCCGCGGTCTGGGGAAATGTAAACCTCAACTCTCTCTCGGTAAAAAACTTAGAACATGTTCTACTTCGGTTCCCTGCTGAAGGCATATATTCGGTATCTTGGAAATTACATTAAAAGAACACTCAGGCACACTTGAGTGTGGCATCTACAAGTCTTTCGGCTGAAGGCCTGACTTCACTGGTCAAACTGTAAACAGTATGTTGCACTAGGTTGCGGTGCACTTAGGTTGGCTGGCAGGTCGTGTAACTTGACCTAGTTTTCGCAGCGGGTGACATGGGTAATCACTTACCCAAAGACTGTTTCTTGGCTGCGGGCGGTGTCTTCTTGCGCCTTGCACTTGGAACCTGGATGCGCCTGGCATCTGCGGTGAGGGTGTAAAAGCTGCATGGCCTTCCTCTCTCGGCGTTGACATCACTGGACTGCTGCGTTGCAGGCCCGTCCTCGGTTCGTGGCTGCGGATTCCCAGCTTCGTTTCTTGGTCGGTGCACTTCGCTTCTCGCCTACTGTCTGTTCTACGTCCGCTTTCTTCTCGCACTCGCTCGCTTTTCTTCTTGTCCTCGCTTCGCGTCTGTCTGTCTTTCCACTCATCCGTCTTCGCTCTCGCCCGTCTCCTTTCCACTCATATTCCCGTGAGC
>NQII01001376.1:460850-512826 GCA_002778355.1 Clitarchus hookeri | reverse complement strand
GGGGAGGCTGTTCAGAAACTATTTTTTTTCCTTACCCGCACCGCACGTCCTTTCCACAGAACACCCCCCACACCCCTCCTTTCACTCCACTAATCCCACTTGATTAAACATCTATCCTCATCCTTCTACCGCGCCCTCCCAACCCCTTCAGGCGACGCTTTTTTTTTCTGCTCCGCGTCCAGATCCCGCGAACAAACCCGTTTATCAGGCTTAAAAACGCTAGCGAAAAGTCCCGTTTTCACCGACACAACCTCACGCACAGATATTTTTTTCGCTCTTTCTCACCCCTTCGCCCTTCCTTCTTTTAATATCCGACTAATTCAATTCGCACAACAGGAAAACAGGGCGAGGGGAACATAAGGGAAGATTCAGATAATCTCGTCGACAACCTTCTTGCGTTCAAATCCCACGAGTGTCTTTAAGCTTCATTTCTGACTTCGAGAGTCCTCCCTAGACTACTCTAATTTTTTAAGGGTAGAAGCTCTGAGATAATGAAATAATTAATCTTCGAGACATTCCTTTTTTACTTTTGTTGTTAAGAAAATACTACCAAAAAAAACAGATTTAGATGAGTTCCTTACAGCGATAAATTGGTTTACCATGATCCGATTTCCTGTCGGCGAATTGAAATACTGTAAACATTTTCCATAGCATTCAAGGGGGGATGTTTATCATTCTTTGGTTGTAAAATAATTATTCTTAATCAGTTTTTCATTCGTCGGGTTTTTAAGACTGTCAATACAATTCAAGTATTGTATTAATAAAATTAAAATTCAATACGCCCTCAACAGATGTAAGTATCTGAGAATGAAGTATACTAATCCACTGGAATTCAGTGCCTATGTATTATAGGCCACTGTAATTTTGCATATATCACCTTGAAATTAGTGAAACTCTTACTTGAAAGAAAAATGAAAAAATTTCAGTCATAACAGAAAATTTACTTTTTTTATGGTTTCGGTCAATAATTGACATTTTTGGAGCAATTTTCGAAACATAAAAAAATTTTACTATGTAAAATGCTCTAACCTATTCTTTTCTTGGCTGAGTATTTAAGTTGCCAAAGAAAGTATTGCAGTTTTATGCACTGTGATCACAGCCCATGTCTGTTTTTTGTCAAAATGAAGAGGCGAACAATGACGTTCTTACTTTATTGGTTAGTTGTTGCAACCATTACAGTGCAAGCTACTGCATTTGCGTGCTTATAGAGATTCCCTTGGATACGTATGTCGGGCTATCATTTTAGTAATTCAAGTGGTGCCAGTTTAGGTACGAAACTAGGCAGACAGTTGTGTACAATCTGATATTATGGTGAGAGTTTGCAGGTTGGTAAGAGTTTTCATGAGGCAGTCGGTCAGTATTGTGCTATGGCCATACTGGCCGATACGTTAAAGGTGTAACATTAAAGTGGAAAAAGAAAATGAGAGTGTACAGAACCTTGAGAAAATCATTTACACTTCCAGGCTACGTGAAACTTCAGCTACAGTAGTAACGCTTTTAAAAATGTCACATTTGTCTCCCATAACCGCGTGCTGAACACCGACCTCGAATGTGTTAGGATTGCTGTAGCTATGGTGCCGACTCTAAAACTGCAATTTTGTATTTCAACTAAAGGTATATGAATCTCAACAAGAAATATTATAACAGTAAATTATTCTTTCCGGTGTTTAATAAGAGCAATGGAAGAAATTTAAATGTGTAAAGTATTCGTGTCTTTTCAGAATGAACTAAACATCAGTACTCCGTTAAGTCACAAGTAAGAAACCATAATATTCCAAGCAGACTCTCTGGTTGCCAATTAAAAAAGAACACATCAAAGGACTGTATCCCAGAGGAAAATAACTTACTTTATTTTTTATTCCGTGTATAATTATTTTTAATATTCTCTTGAAACTGTAATTCTATTATATTTTGTTGAAAAGAATACCAGTAAGGCATACATGCGAAAATCACTGTACTCGCGTTTGATTGTATTTTTTATCACAACAACCCAACTATCATGTTTAAATGACACAGGTTATCGCAAGTCCAAAAAATATTTAAGTTGCAATTGGGAACTAGGCCTACATTTAGATAACTGCCATAATAGCGAAGATGCGTTCTAAAATCGCGTGAAGATAGACATTCATGAATCGAATTTCTTCTCAGTCTAACACACGTGCCTCAACAGACGACCATTATATCCCATCCCAACAGCAATCCTCACAAGCCATTAAATGCAAGAATGCACAATTTTTATCTGCGAGCTGGTTCGAGCCCATTGGAAAAAAATGAAGTGAGTTTTACTGCACACCCCACAATTAAGTATTGTTTTTACAGAATCCAGAAAACTCCCTTTTTAAGATGAGACTTTAAATTCTATACAAAGTTATGCATGCAAGAACCATTGTGAAAAAACTTCCATGCATTTTCAACACGAAAAATGGCAAGGTGTTTATTTCAGGCAACTATCCTTATCGCTGGAGACTTGTAATGTGTAGGGGGTGTAAGTGAGGTCACCAAACAATTTTAAGTGTAGCGATGAGCGACTTTCTTGGACTAAAGAGAGGATGATAAAATGTGCTTCTGTAAAGTTATTCTCCTAGGCGACTGTTTGACTGCAAGTTTAGCCGCCCTTCAGCCGCGAAGAAAACGCAATTATCTGCCACTTATTGAAGGTTTTACAGACGGAAGGGTTGATTTTCTGACTAGCATATCGAAAAATAACATGTTATGTGAAATTCGCAGTGACATCAACAGTTTACGAGTACCGTTCATACAAAAATGGTTTTCATTGTCAAATATATATAACCAACCCAGTCTTTCGGCGGTAATGGCCACAACAAAAGAATGGAAAAGATAATTCTGTAGCCCAAGGCCTTAAATGTCTCCTTCATACCATCTCCCTTCTCGTTTAGAGAGAATATGGTAGATAGGAATTGCTGAGGGGTTCAATTTGCAAGCTGTGAGATCTGAATGTACTCGCGGCGTAGAAACTTTTAGCAATAAGTGGGCTCTGATTATATCCTTAACTTCATTTCCCTGGGAGATGATCAAGAGAGATTGCTATCCCCAGCACTTGGCAAGCTCTCTGCAGTCCAACTACTAGTCTACGCAGGATGCTGACGTAGCCACATCATCTTCCTGAATTAGCCACGCTTTTCAATTTCCATACGACTATGCAGTTTCGCGCCATACAGTTTGACCCCTCCTTCCTCCCCCAAGCCATAACCCCCTCCTTCCTTTCGACCCCTTCTTGTCCGGAGCCATCCATCGTAATGAAGGGTTACAGGAATCCATTGTTCGAAACGAACGTGGTTTATCTGCCCCCTTGTTGGTGGTCGTTAAAAAAGTTGCCCCTAGGTTCGAAAATAGTGAGTGGGCGGACGCAGACGCGAGGGTGGTTTGAAAAGCGAGCTACTTCGTCTCTATCTCTTTCTCTTTCCCACCGAAGTATCCTCGAAACTCATTCAAAAATATTGAACTGACTGCACTGCCTCTCGGTTTGCAACCTCGGCCTTTTTTCCTCCTCTACCGGTAAATGCAACAGTGCAGTTTCGACCGAACTGGAAGAATTTCCAGAACTGGATATAAACGCTTAAATGTTGGGAACCCGAAATGTCACTCTAATAAGATAGGACGATAACGAAGGAAAAAAATTATTACCGGCCAATGAAAAGCAAGAGAATATTAACGAAACGCGAAGCCTGTGGTTTTGCAAGTCTCCAGAGCCAAACTCACACTAAAGATTTACCGTTACATTATTCGAAGAGGAAAACTTACTATGCCATTTAAAATTCTAATTTTTTCTGCGAACAGTTTTACCGGTTTAATATATGTAGGTCTAAATACGTAATTAAATCCCTGCAACTTTGAATACGAAGTCAGACACAAATGAATTCGTGTGACCTTGGACGATACGAACAGAATTAAAACGAACACTATTTTTAACGTTATTTTCGCATTTAATGAAATCGGACTCCAAACCTTAATTTTAGTTTTATGCCTGTAAAACCATGCGTCTATGGCATTAAAATAAATATCTAAAATAAATAAGTTTTTTTCAGTTATAATCGAAGTAATGTAACTGGGTTACATTCACATTTCGATTAAAATTACTTACTGGTTATGTTTACACCACATAACATAACAGTTTTATTATCACGCAAGAATGGGGAACTGCATTTCCATAAACATTCATTATAATTCCTTATCATATTCGTTGCTGCTTCTTGTTTCGTGAAACTTTTTTTTTTGTCTGTTCTTTTCACACTGGATAATAATTACTTCGATACTTCTATTCACGAATAACTGGTTCTGTTCTACACTGGTCACTATTTCGTTTACACTGAAGCTGTACTTTCATGTGCATTTGTCATTGCATTTGTGTTTTGCAATCATTGCTGCGATACTCAACACTTATTTCCCTGTTCATTTCCTTCATATTTTTTTATTACACTTTTTGGTTGCGTTCGAACAGTGCTAGCTCATACCTAGATAACAATATTTTTGCATCTGTCAGTAAGAGAAGGATTTTTTTTCTCTTTGGTGTTATATGCATAATTATACTGGTTGACTGGCTGAAAACATTTTCTCTTTTCGTAGTATTTTTTTCACCATACTATTTTCTTGTTTACGTAGGTGTTGATAAAGTCTAATTTAATTCTAAACGAAATATACAAAGTGTACTGAAAAGTAATGCAAATATTTTTAGTAAACGCAGGTATACCTTTCGCAGTAATTTTAATAAACTTTAAAAGAATTTTCCGTGGCACAACTGCTAACACAGTAGATAGTAACCAGAATCTTTTAATAAATTGTGAAATGCGGACGAAGCGTTTAACCGAAATTGGCAATAAGCCTTTATGGCATGGCTTATGAGCGCAGGATAGAATAGAAGGGCGAACAGACTTGACTGCTAAAACAGAACCATACTTAGTTCATTCTGATATGGGGGCCTCAGAAATTAAAACGGTCAATATCACCGGAAAGAATTGAGCTGTCAAAATAAACTACATAACGACAAAATAAAAAATAATAAATGTTTATAGACGCGAGAGAAAAGGACGTTGGGAGAAGGACGGAGGAAATTAAAACAGTAGCGCAATCAAAGCTCCAATAGCACCAACAACAACATCAACAAATTCAAATCCACATTTATTCTATAGCTATTGGTTTTATCTAACTTTTTACAGTCAATACTTATGGAAAACGTTTCCTATAATATTTTTGAGCCAAATAAATACACATATATTCCGGATTAATTATGAATATTCAGATTTCCCCGGCATTGAATATCACTCCTGTTGTCAAAAGGCCCTACATTTTCTATTTACATTGCAAACCGGAAGGAAAACCTGCGACCACTACAAGCCATTGCCGTGATAAACATATAATTTCTATTTCTTTTTCACCACGAACATGTTAGTGAATATAGAGATAATTTGTGTGATAAAAACGTAAGGTATTGCTATAAAATAATTTCGCTATCACCACATTATAACCATGTTTTTCCCAATTGCAAATCTTCTTATAGTGCCCGGCAGACGTGAGGGCACTCGAGTTCCCTCCCACCCAGGCGAACNGCAAGTCTCCAGAGCCAAACTCACACTAAAGATTTACCGTTACATTATTCGAAGAGGAAAACTTACTATGCCATTTTAAATTCTAATTTTTTCTGCGAACAGTTTTACCGGTTTAATATCTGTAGGTCTAAATACGTAATTAAATCCCTGCAACTTTGAATACGAAGTCAGACACAAATGAATTCGTGTGACCGTGGACGATACGGACAGAATTAAAACGAACACTATTTTTAACGTTATTTTCGCATTAAATGAATTCGGACTCCAAACCTTAATTTTAGTTTTATACCTGTAAAACCATGCGTCTATGGCATTAAAATAAATATCTAAAATAAATAAGTTTTTTTCAGTTATAATCGAAGTAATGTAACTGGGTTACATTCACATTTCGATTAAAATTACTTACTGGTTATGTTTACACCACATAACATAACCGTTTTATTATCACGCAAGAATGGGGAACTGCATTTCCATACATATTCATTATAATTCCTTATCATATTCGTTGCTGCTTCTTGTTTGGTGAAACTTTTTTTTTGTCTGTTCTTTTCACACTGGATAATAATTACTTCGATACTTCTATTCACGAATAACTGGTTCTGTTCTACACTGGTCACTATTTCGTTTACACTGAAGCTGTACTTTCATGTGCATTTGTCATTGCATTTGTGTTTTGCAATCATTGCTGCGATACTCAACACTTATTTCCCTGTTCATTTCCTTCATATTTTTTATTACACTTTTTGGTTGCGTTCGAACAGTGCTAGCTCATACCTAGATAACAATATTTTTGCATCTGTCAGTAAGAGAAGGATTTTTTTTCTCTTTGGTGTTATATGCATAATTATACTGGTTGACTGGCTGAAAACATATTCTCTTTTCGTAGTATTTTTTTCACCATACTATTTTCTTGTTTACGTAGGTGTTGATAAAGTCTAATTTAATTCTAAACGAAATATACAAAGTGTACTGAAAAGTAATGCAAATATTTTTAGTAAACGCAGGTATACCTTTCGCAGTAATTTTAATAAACTTTAAAACAATTTTCCGTGGCACAACTGCTAACACAGTAGATAGTAACCAGAATCTTTTAATAAATTGTGAAATACGGACGAAGCGTTTAACCGAAATTGGCAATAAGCCTTTATGGCATGGCTTATGAGCGCAGGAGAGAATAGAAGGGCGAACAGACTTGACTGCTAAAACAGAACCATACTTAGTTCATGCTGATATGGGGGCCTCAGAAATTAAAACGGTCAATATCACCGGAAAGAATTGAGCTGTCAAAATAAACTACATAACGACAAAATTAAAAATAATAAATGTTTATAGACGCGAGAGAAAAGGACGTTGGGAGAAGGACGGAGGAAATAAAAACAGTAGCGCAATCAAAGCTCAAATAGCACCAACAACAACATCAACAAATTCAAATACACATTTATTGTATAGCTATTGGTTTTATCTAACTTTTTACAGTCAATACTTATGGAAAACGTTTCCTATAATATTTCTGCGCCAAATAAATACACATATATTCCGGATTAATTATGAATATTCAGATTTTCCCGGCATTGAATATCACTCCTGTTGTCAAAAAGCCCTACATTTTCTATTTACATTGCAAACTGGAAGGAAAAACTGCGACCACTACAAGCCATTGCCGTGATAAACATATAATTTCTATTTCTTTTTCACCACGAACATGTTAGTGAATATAGAGATAATTTGTGTGATAAAAACGTAAGGTATTGCTATAAAATAATTTCGCTATCACCACATTATAACCATGCTTTTCCCAATTGCAAATCTTCTTATAGTGCCCGGCAGACGTGAGGGCACTCGAGTTCCCTCCCACCCAGGCGAACNCTTTTCCCAATTGCAAATCTTCTTATAGTGCCCGGCAGACGTGAGGGCACTCGAGTTCCCTCCCACCCAGGCGAACCGGGTTCGATTCCCGGTGGGGTCGCCAACGGATTTTTCACATGTGGGAATCGTGCCGGACGATGCCGCTGGTTGGCGGGTTTTCCCGGGGATCTCCCGTTTCCCCAGCTCTTTCATTCCGGCGCTGCTTCATTCTCCCCTCACTTCGCCCTCGTCGGCTCTCAAGACCTCGATGCTAAGAGTGCCCAAATCTCTTCACTCACTCACTCGAGTTTTCTCATGATCGCCAGTCTGTAGCTTATCACAGACCAGTCTGTAGCTGAGCGACGACAGAACGGCCCGGCAGCATATGCACCATCCCACCAACATCCAGTCTTCGGTATTCGGTAACAGCTTCTAGGACGCACCACTTGATGTTTGTCAGACAACTGATAGCATGACCAGTGGTGCGCGAGCATTTCTACCCACACTGCGATGTTTGCCCCGCCCACCACCTCTGCGACACGCCAAGACATCTGCCGCGCACTATAAGTATACCGTCGTTTCCGGAAGCGGAGCGTAGCAATTTTTTACAGGCCTCTCTAATCTTTATTTATCACAATATTAACCGAATATGAGAAAAATCTGTAAAATCAAGGCTATAAAACTGGCATCGGCATTTCCGTCGATCGAGGAGTGGGAAAAAGAGTCCACAAGTACAGATAGTAAGGNAAGGCTATAAAACTGGCATCGGCATTTCCGTCGATCGAGGAGTGGGAAAAAGAGTCCACAAGTACAGATAGTAAGGATTGAAACAAGTTGTCCCGAACGCTACTCCATGACCAAACGTGCTCCCTCTTGGCCACTCGAACGTGTGTACCAGAGAACTAATATAGCCTGTTCGCATTATTGTCAATGTTTGGAATAAAACCGCTGAAAAATTACCCATGGTGGACGCATTTGTTAGTTTTCTAAATATGCCACGTATCACGACCATGTTATGCTTATGTTAACATTAGAGTATTTTGTTTATGGTTAAATTCAACTTTTACTTTTATTTTAAATATAATTACAATATCGCATTTATAGTTAATGTAAAGAAAAACAGAGAGGAAAAAAAAGTGTTAGTAATACCTAGTAAGAAATAGTTCTTATGCAAAATATTATGAAACTGAGTGCGCACAAATGCGGTACGTTGAAACTTAGGTGTAACTTTCTAGACTTAGTTCAGTTTCATTCTCGTGAGGCGAAGGAACATCGTGAAACTAGTGGTTTGTCGTGGCTTGAGAAAAGTTGCAAGCGACAATGAATGGACTATATGGCCGGCTTACCTGCACGTCCCTCGTGAACTGGTTGTTGCAGTAGATGTGGACGTAGACTTAGTTCAGTTTCATTCTCGTGAGGCGAAGGAACATCGTGAAACTAGTGGTTTGTCGTGGCTTGAGAAAAGTTGCAAGCGACAATGAATGGACTATATGGCCGGCTTACCTGCACGTCCCTCGTGAACTGGTTGTTGCAGTAGATGTGGACGTAGACTTAGTTCAGTTTCATTCTCGTGAGGCGAAGGAACATCGTGAAACTAGTGGTTTGTCGTGGCTTGAGAAAAGTTGCAAGCGACAATGAATGGACTATATGGCCGGCTTACCTGCACGTCCCTCGTGAACTGGTTGTTGCAGTAGATGTGGACGTAGACTTAGTTCAGTTTCATTCTCGTGAGGCGAAGGAACATCGTGAAACTAGTGGTTTGTCGTGGCTTGAGAAAAGTTGCAAGCGACAATGAATGGACTATATGGCCGGCTTACCTGCACGTCCCTCGTGAACTGGTTGTTGCAGTAGATGTGGACGTAGACTTAGTTCAGTTTCATTCTCGTGAGGCGAAGGAACATCGTGAAACTAGTGGTTTGTCGTGGCTTGAGAAAAGTTGCAAGCGACAATGAATGGACTATATGGCCGGCTTACCTGCACGTCCCTCGTGAACTGGTTGTTGCAGTAGATGTGGACGTAGACTTAGTTCAGTTTCATTCTCGTGAGGCGAAGGAACATCGTGAAACTAGTGGTTTGTCGTGGCTTGAGAAAAGTTGCAAGCGACAATGAATGGACTATATGGCCGGCTTACCTGCACGTCCCTCGTGAACTGGTTGTTGCAGTAGATGTGGACGGCCGTGAACTCCCTCACTTTGTCGAATTCGAACTTGATCTCCACCGGCTGTCCGCCGCGAGTGTCGTTTCTCCAGCCGACCCAGCCTTGACCTGCAAGCAACGAGCAGCACCCTTCCAGACATTGCGAGAGTCGGAGCGATGCTAGGCGAAGGTGGATAAGCGATGGAATGCAAGAGCTGGGGTAACGGGAGAACCCCGAGAAAACTCGCCCGTCCGGCGACGACGTCGGACACGTTCTACAGACGCAAAGGTAATGAGTGAGCCAGTCGGAAATCCACCCGATCCCGCCAGCCACTGCTGCTCCCATAAACACACAGTCTTTGTCCCAGAATAGTAGTTGCTATACCTCCTTCACAATAACCTCAGCACTTGAAAGAACCCATTCGTAACTTCTTTTAACCAGCTGTGTACATTTCCATAAACACGTTTAGTAATTACCACTGCCGNGTACATTTCCATAAACACGTTTAGTAATTACCACTGCCGTTCATGGATCTAATGACTGATACCCAGAGACACTGCGGAAGTGTTGCAAATAAAATTATATTATAATTATCAAATGAATAATAAAAACAAAAATAAGAGTTGTGTTGATACCAGTTTAAAAAAATAACTATGTTTTTCTTCCTTGTGATATTGTTAAGTAGTCAACTATGCGTTTGCGAGAGCGCAAATACAGTTAAGTTTAGTGGAAGTTTATTCNTCTTGTGATATTGTTAAGTAGTCAACTATGCGTTTGCGAGAGCGCAAATACAGTTAAGTTTAGTGGAAGTTTATTCAAAGGTTTGTATAAAAAGTGCTTAGTAAACTGTGAACCAGAAATAGCAACTACAAACAAAAATTTAAACGTTACAGAACTGTCATTAAACTCACAAACTTTCTTCAACTTGGAACTAGTTTGCAAAAATTATAATATTTACGTTTTATATTTTGCATCAATCCAATAATAAAATTAACAACCCTTGTATCTTCTCATCTTTACTTAACGTTACATGTACTTGCACATATCAATATAATAAAAGTTTCAGATAGATAGAGTAAAATAACTTAACATTGTTGCCACTTACAAATTTCTTCATTGACCACTTACGGTCCATATTCTATCTGCATGTACAAGCGATTTGAGTGTTAGCATTACAGACAAGAATGCCGTAAGTGGGGAATAATGCAACACAACACAAAAATAAGAGGCAAGAAGTACTTCTAACTATAATAATGTGCGAAAGGTCATTCAGGAAGTGAGATCTATTAAAAGCCTTGTCGAGGTGTATGATAAAGGTTTCATTTGCAGAATTTATATGTGCGACTGAAGTAGAAACTGCTGCGGTCAAATCAAAAACTGTATATTTTCTCCTAGTAGTTATGGAAAGGATTAAATAGGACTGACAAAAATGTTGTGTTGTTTGGACATATCTGCTATGCAAACGTTCGAGATATCACCCTCATTGAGAAACTTTAAATGTTCTGTGTTTACTTTCCTTCAGTTTTGTAACATAAACCATGATTCCTTTAACTAACTCTTAATGTTGAAAGTTAAATAACATTATGCCATCAATTAACATTGTACTAATATGATTAATATGAGAGAAACTTGTGTAAAATAACGAATTGCTGACATAAAAATAAATTTAAGGAATTAATATATATATTTTTTTTTTAGCCTTTTTAGAAAGAAGGTAATATTTTCTGCGCTGATAAAAAATTTCAAATAGTTTTAATATGTAATGAAAATAAACCAGGTAATATCATATTAATAACTCCACAAAGTAACGATGTGTTTATTGACGTTTGCCGTACGTTATGATTACGGAAGTGAAGATGTTTTTCTTAATTATTTCAGAACGGAATACTTTTTATCTTGGTGTGTCTAAAATTTCCTCTCCGCATTTTTGTCGCCTTTGTTAAATCTCATGGATATCTCATGATAATGTTTTAAAAACATTTTTGTGTTCATCACATACAGATTAAAATTACAGCATTCTATAACACATTAACATCTACCAGGATAGTTCACGATCAACTCTGCCACAATTAGTTTCTTCGCACATTCGACAGAACTCTTGTCTTTTAAATCCAGCAACTTATGCGATTACTGAGCAGAATAAGGTTTTCATACACTCATTTGCGTGCTTTTAAACCCCTTGGTTTCCATCTCAGATATTTCTCTACAACCAAAATAATACGTTTCACATAACATGAAAACATACGAGTATATTTTTAGAAATTTAATTTATTTTTATTAGCACCGACGCTTTTGTCACCTTCGGCAAATCGGCGCGTCAAACTTAACTGTACCTTAAAACTGAATGTGGCAGTCACACCTATAAGCGCAAATCGGGGTGTGCCTTAAACACTACCCTAACTCTAACTCATTCTTAAATATGGCAGCCAACACTTACAAGCATGACTAACTCCGTATTCGAGCACAACACTTTGAGCCAAAAGCCGAATAAGTGGCCTAAAAAGTAAAAAAAAATATATACATTTTCATTTTTTAAGTTATAAACAAAACGGAAAACTTCCACAAACAAATATGTATATCAAATTTGTCATACTATTTTGCGACTCTTATCGCACGACATGAAACTTGGCCTCAGCAGAGTGGTGTCACAGAATTAAAATTGTGACAGGTAAATTAAGATGTGAGTTATGATTATCTGTCTGCAAATTACATTAATGATATTTCAAGGATTCTGTGATTGTAAGAAAAACATATAAAATTTTAATATAAAATACGTAGGACACACTTCCGCCAAACGAGCATAGTAGCAATAAAAACAGCTGTGACTATTCTGTTCCACAGCAAAGCTGGAATGAAGAAATAGCGAGAAATTTTTCTCACGGTAAGTTGACATTCACCAGCGAAATCAAGCACCGAACGAGGTACGCACCTGGTACAGGGACCACGTTTGGTTTCAACGCGGCGCCGGTGTAATGCATTCATTTTGAGCCTAATAGGGCCCCACGTAAAAGAAAAGCCCCTTTTCAATACATGCTGTATCTACGATCACACCCTCAAGCGACGTGCTCATTACGAGGTCCACAAATTGGTGAGCAGAGGGGGAGGAGCCGGCTCTCGTACTCATTGTATAAATTCAACTGAATACGTCTCCGATAGGANTGAGCTCTCATTGTTGTTTCGAGAGAAACTCCGATGCGATGCTTGTTAGGAGATTTCGTGTTTGATTCGCTTACGCCACCACCCTCGCGAAGCATTAGTTTCATTTCAAATTATGTTCTTGAAGAGCGGCTTGGGGGAGGGAGTGCGGTAACAAAGAATTTCATTACGTGGTTTCCACCCCCTCCCTCAGTCGCTGACAAGACAAGGTTTGGGGTCGTGTGATAGCGAAGAAGATGGGATGAGACTCGTAAGAGCTACTTACGCTTGTCCCTGCAACCCCACGACCAGCATCATTAACGACGAATTGTATGTTCCTGAATTATCATCAACTCATAATATTTACTATATGAGTTGGTTTTTAAGCTATTGCGTTTCTGATTTCGCCATTACACACCATGTCTTCCGTAGTTAACGAGAACTCCTTCACAATAAAAAATAATTGCAAATGTTACAAAACTGATTCTGACGGCTCCCCTTTTTCCCTTATTCGTGCACTCTCTCTGTCTGTCTGTCTTTCTCTCTCTTTCCCAAGCACTTAGCGTGATTATTTACGCTGTGGCGCATCAATTATTCCTATTATTTAAATTATCCGTGCGGAAAAAAAATTTTATTTGTTTTTTTGAAAAATTAAAATAATATAGATTATAAATAAACGGACTTTCAGATTTTTTTTAGTACAGTTATGAACTTTAGATTACGAGCTTTCCGACTATAGTAAACTAGAATCGTTGCTAATAAATTACTGAATAATGTCGTCGGGCGTAGGTTATAAACCGTGCCGGTTCGGTTTCATCGCTAGAAGAAACTGACGCTTAGCCGTCAGGGACTTCAGTGCAAAATGCCATTGAATAAATGCACTTTTTTACACAAGCCTTTGGTGAAAAAACGAAACGCGCACTTTAGTTATTGACAAAATATGATATTAAGACATGCATTTCCACCATTCAAGGGAGACGAACTGCTTTATTTGTGAATGCAGTCTCTTTCTCTCTCTGTGAGCAACGAATGGCAGCTTGAGTAGTTTGGAACTTGCCTTCAGCCTTCTGTGCATAACCGCTCGACGTGAAGCTACACCACAATGGTGTGCAGAGCGAGTCGTAAATTGCGCACTGTGCGAGCCCCGTTCTTTTATTACCCGGGTGTTCAAATTGCCTGGTACAAGACTTATATTTTCAACAGAAATATAGCCGAAATGCCATTAAGCGTGGCCAACTTCCATACTGCGCCCATTTTTAACTCACCTTGTACAATCTTATCCAGCAGACAAGTTCACTTCGCCGGACAACTACCTACTAGATTAAAGTGAAATACGGAGGAAGAAGTCTGAAATTGGATCGCAGGCATTGGCAAGTGCTGATCTCGGACAGCCTTAGCCGGTTCCAAGAGCTGCAAGGGTCCACCCAGTCAACCAAATATCTGCATCCTGACGTGGATGTCAACTTCCAAGCGGGTCTGAGCACCAGGTCTCGTACGTGCCGACGTTTCAAAATGTTCGCACATACTAGAAATTCATCCAAAGAGTCTGCAAGAGTGACTAATCCGTTAAAAAAATTCTCCAGGTTTTTTGTATTACGCGTGCAAAAGAACTAACCCATCACTCGTTCGTTTTAAAAGGTCTGGTGCGCACGATAAACAATCTTTGTTTTATTTTGAAAAACCATGCACCGACATGCCAACACCACGAGATACGGGTCTGGTGTCGTATAGGCCCTCGTGTAGCCCGGGGAAGTGCAGCAACTCGTTGTGGCATCGATTCCACAAGGTAGACGAAACACCTGTCGAGAGATTTTGATTCACGCTACGCACAGCTCCCTGCTATTTGTAAGTCTTTGGTGCGAACAGAACTCCCCACCACGTCCCACAATTGCTTGATGGGTTTCATTTCGGACGAACGAGGTGGCTACAGCAGTGATTGAAACTCTCCAGCGATGTCAAGAGGACAACTTTTACAGGTCTGGGCGCTTCCAAGATGTAACGATACAGTGACGCCACTGACTATTACATTTACATACTGTTAAATGGGACGCCTGAGAGGCGTATCTGAGTTCTTGAGGAATGGAGGGCTTAATCAAAGTAAAAGAAAAAAATTTAATTTCTAATTTGTTCACACAGCTATTATTTAGAGCATTAAATTATCTGCCTCCACTATTACTCTTTTTTATTTAGCATTGAGCGCAATATTTCATGTATATTTCAACTATAATTGATGTCCTTCTTCATGTCTCTGTTTGGTTACAGTCAATTAACTCATACTAATCATTAACACATGTTCAGTCTATCTGTTGCCATCATTTACAATGTCTTTCACTCACGCATCTAGTCCAATTGTCCAGCCGGCCAGCCGCATTGCAGTCGCAGACTTTACTTTCGCTGTTCACTTCTCTCACCACTCCTCGTCTGTCGCTGAAACTCAGCCACTCATCCATTCAACTACAACTCCCAGCCCGGAGGTCCGTCGCATAATTTATACTCTGCTGGCCTTGATCTGGAGAGTTCTACGGATCCCGAGCTATGCAGACAGAATCTAGGCCAGTAAACAACTAGAAAATTCCTCAGGGAGATGCTGAAACTTAATACAACCAGGATCAGCAGCGCATGAAGAAAAAAGGATCATCGTTTCGGCTCGTTTCTTTAACAGATACGCGGCCACTGGCCAATCGTTCGTCTGTCATTCAAAGCAATCCTTTGACTTTCTGCCGCCGCTATAATACAACTGCTGTCCTTCAGTTCCACTCACTCGCGCGGGATGCGAAGCAGCGAGAGCGTAAAAATACTGATATCCCGTGAATTTTAGCATGTCAGTGTAGTTTTATCATAATTTTGTGCCGAACTATAGAACCTAAAAAACTAAAAAACATTCAGACGTGGACTGCGATTTAGGATTAAACCATGTTACAGTTAACACGGTCAGTACTATTTAGGTACGGAAATAAATATAAAACTATGGCTTGTGTGTATCGGGGATAAGAGGGCAAACACAGGCGCCATTAGAATCTGCCAAAGGGGAAGGAAGGCGCTGAGTTTAGAGGGTTTGTTCAGCGCTGAAGGTGAAATTAGGTGAAAATACAGCTGCGGCAGAATGCGGGAATACCGCGATAAACGATCCAGCCAACGGCAACGTCCGCCACGTTTCCCACATGCCTGGAATCCATCTTTTTTTTTAGCTCTAGTGGGAGGCCAGTTGCCTTGACTGCTACACCACCGCGGCTCCGGGAAAGTAGGACCGTGTACGACTACCGTAAAAAGAGGATTGTGCTCTAACTGAAAGACTTATGGAAGCGAATGCACGTGTCGTAAAGGGACCCTGGCGTAAAAAAACTAAGATTTTTTTAATAGTCAATTCACGGTTACTTCCATCTTTTCTGAAGGCATGCTAAAATCTACTTACAGGCTATTCCTCCGCCTCATGCAAACAAAGCTACGTCTAGAAAATTACACCAAAGGGATAACGCACTGCATTCGAGCAAACTGAGTAGAATATTAATTTGCATGAGAACTATTTCTTACAAGGCATTACCAACACACCTATTTTCTCCCTGTTTTTATTCATATTCACTATAAAATAAAAAAATATAATTGTTAGAAAAAAATTTCAATAAAAGGAAAATTCAACTAAAAATAAAACATTGTTTTGCTAAGAGAAATATAAAATGCTTGTGATACGTGTCATACATATGGTATTTTTCATAGATTCAATCGAAATGTGTGAAGTAACCGTGAATGGTCTATGGGGGTGAACATGGCTTCGCTCATTCCGTGCCCATGCGCTACTCACCGCGCTCGTAGTCGTAGTAGCCCATCTTGAAGTTCTCGGGGCCGACCTTGCCGTCGACGAGTTGGCCCAGCCCTCGTCGCAGCTCGCCGTCCCAGTGGCCGTCGTACGTGGCGTCGAAGAACTCCCAGCCGGAGCCGCGCTTGTCGCCTTGCGGCATGGAGTAGCTCACGATGCCGTCTGCGGACACACGCGCCAACACATGGGTCAGTTCGTTCAGACACACCCTGCTACCATGACCCTACCATGACCCTACCCTACCCTACCCTACCTTGACCTACCCTACCGCACCCTACACTACCATGACCCTACCCTACCATGACCCTACCCTACCCTACCACGACCCTACCCTACCTTGACCTACCCTACCGCACCCTACACTACCATGACCCTACCCTACCCTGCTATACCCTCGTTATCGTGGCCGAGTGAAAGTAAGTGAAGAGATTTGGGCGGCTCTTGACATAGAGGTCTTCAGAGCCGACGAGGGTGAAGCGAGGTGAGTATGGAGCAATGCTGGGATGCAAGGGCAGGGGAAACGGAATATCCCCAAAAAAAACCAGATGGAGGGGGGTGCCAGGAAGCGAACCCGGGTCGCCTTGATGGGAGGCGCGTAGTCCAACCACTACACTAATACGCCTCCCCCCCCCCTTCCACAACGAGTGAAAGGATAGGGTTTTTAATGTTATATTATTGTAGGTATAGCTCAGTTACATTTCACAATGACGGTTTCAAACTCACTGCAATCTTTGAAGAGCAGAACCATGCAACAAGAGAGCAAATAGGAGTAATTTATGAAAAATTTGTGATTTTCTATGTTAGTTGAGCCTATAAATCTTAACGTACCCGTAATTTTGTATATATGTGACCTGGAAAAATATGGACAATACGTTTCCTGTTTGAAATCGATATCGCGGCCGCCACACGCCTAAAATCATTTTAAAGCGAACAATCCCTTTCCTTTCGCTAGACAGCTGCGTTTAAGTTAATTCTATTCAGGAAGGGAAAAAAACTAGATTTATTTTATAAGATTTTGGCATAACTGCGATGGTGATCCAATAAACCGTCTTTTAAACTGGCGGTAATTAAGAATTTCTGTATATTTGTGTGTAAAGGATTCTGTTTGTTCGAATTGTGATGTAAACTTTAATTTACACAAGGCACTCTCTTTGACGGTGTTTACAATCGTAAATAGTAAAAATATATTTATGTTTGGTTTTGATCTTTTGTAAAAACACTTAAGTTACTAAAAAACAATTACGAATTCACGGCAAAATATAGATAGCTGACATCAAACGGAATTTTCTATTATGCTGCCACATTTAAATAAAGTAAATGTGTAATCCAATGTTTGCAAAATCCCGTTTTGTGAAATAATGTTAAACAACACGTGAGCATATTTCGTTACATT
The DNA here is from genome assembly GCA_002778355.1 of Clitarchus hookeri. Lineage (NCBI taxonomy): Eukaryota > Metazoa > Arthropoda > Insecta > Phasmatodea > Phasmatidae > Clitarchus > Clitarchus hookeri. Next base: position 494,938 of record NQII01001376.1, on the reverse strand, counting down.
TCCACTCCTAGTGAGGGTTTATTCTATGCGTAGGTTCTAACACAATAAAAGTAGTAGGAAAGATTTCCCACAGTTGTGTTCATTTTATGAAAATTGCAATTATTCCATTTGTTAACATACAAAGCGGAAAATTCCGGTACACGTGCGACACCAGTGCCACCTGACGGCCATATACACAAGGTTTCGGGCAATGTCAGTCTCCGTAGGTTCTAGGTGTAAAACAATTTAATGCAATTAAATTCACAACTGTATTACCTAATATACATATATTCTGGAAGATTTTATTGCCAGTAAGAGTGCATCATATATTAATACGTAATTTTTATATCGTTTTAAATCGCACCAAAATTTCACCTCACACGGAAGCTTTCTGACTTTTGTTGTCACTGCGGCTGTAATGATCGTTCGTCTCTGTGGGCAGTTTTGTACTGCTGGTTCAACTTTATATCGGCAGAGAGAAATTGTGATTGTTACATAGCCATTACGAAAATACAGTTTAGTTGAATGGCTTTTCACTTGCAAATGTTTTTATACAGGCGATGTTATTTTAATCTGCTGTGAGGTTTAAAACATTCTGTCGCGCATTAACGAACGGGCTTTCCATTATTTCCGTCTTACTGTGCTAATTTATTATTTCAACATTAAACAATTTGCACGCGCATTATTTCGACGGTTCAAAGCAAAAGGTTAATAGGCTTAAATAAATTGAAAAGCCAGTCGAGACTGCAACGCAATTCATTTCTGTTTTACAAACATCATGAATCAATTGGCTTACGGACGTAATTCTACTAATCGGTGTGTGGGAATTGGATATCTGTCAACTGATTTTGCGATGCGAAAAAAAAAAATTGTCCTATAATCAAGTTGTTAAAATGTAAATGTTGAAGAGTCACCTATAAATTATACAAAGACTTTAAACCAATAAGCGCTTAAAAGATCAAATATGAATGAACAAGCAACACATATTCCTTCAAAATGCTTTTTGTATTAAAAACATATACAGTTGACATTACACACAACGAACATTGAATTAATTTTTGGATGATATTTACGCTGCTATAAAGACTTCCATTGATATTTCATATGTTATAGTTGCTTCTCCCTATTTATTCTGTTTCCAACTACAAAAGTTAGTTTCTGAAAGTCCGCAATTTATCTAAATGTACATTAACATTTTTTCTCTTTTATATTTACCGTTACTCTAGTTTTCGTAATAAACGTGTTTTCACGTATAACAAAAACCCCAGAATTTTGTTCGTATGCCACGTTACCTGCGTATTACCTTTGCCAAATCTTAACTAACTGAATTGTCTACGTCAACTTTCAATTTTTCTTTGAAATCACACCGTGCAGAAATAAAAATTGGGCATCGATGAAATTGCAGTTGCCCCAATAAAGTATTGCCACACCCATATTTTATAGGCTGATTGACAAGAAAGCCATATATTTGTGTAACTGACGATATATATAACACGAAAAGATAATTCTGCGCGTGACTGTCAACAACACATTATCGCACGTCTCTTTGCTGACCAACATAATACTGGCAAACGCAGTACAACAGTGCCCTTCGCTGGTTTACACATTTTAATACAGTATGCATTCCTTAACACACATGACAGCTAGCAGATGCCGTGGCATTTTATTCATTACATCCTGTGTCACTTTCAGTAGTACTCTCTCGAATTCCTTTTTTTTTTTTTTTTTTTTTTTTCAGGACGAACGATGTTAAGTGATTTGCGAACTACATGCGGCCACATATACTCAAATGGGCTCAGATCGGGACTGTGCTGGCGTACTAACAAGGGTTGTACCCGTATAGTAATCACTATCGGGTTTTCGCAGCTGTGAGTTTCGGTCCATTATCATGCTGGAAATGAAAGACTCCATAAGTCCCAATTTCTGCACTCTGTCTTGTATTTACTTAGTAACTTACTAAGATGCTTATTTAGTTACGAACTTAGTTACTTACCTACTAACTAACCCACTTTGTTACTTAGTAAATAAATTACCTCCTTGCCTACTTATTTTGTTACTTAGTGACTTACTAACTCACTTAGCTCTTAACTTAGTTGCATACTGTGTTACTAATTTAGTTACTTATTTGGTTACTTACTTAGTTACTTACAATGTATCATAGTTGCTTATTTACTTACTTACTTACTGAGGTACTTAGACATTTCATATGATTCATTGTACCATGGACTACAGCTATATTTCCCTCTCCAGAAGCCACCATTCGTCCCCAGACCATTATATCACATCCTCCACGTTTAACCGTTGGAAGAATATGTTTGGATCTGAGCTCTGTGTTAGGCTTCCGCCGTACTTTCTTCTTTCTCTCATATCAAATCAAAGTGAACTCCGAGTCATTCAAACATATGACAGTGTTCGAAAGTTCCATCGGGTGGGTGATGTATGTATTCCTTAGCAAACTGCATCGGCTCTCAAGACCTCGCTTTTAAGAGCCGCCCAAATCTATTCACTCACTCACTCACTTAGCAAACTGCAAGCGCTCCTTACGGCTTGTTTCTCAAAGGTATGGCTTCTACGTGGGATATATACCTTGAATGTTAACACACAACACACAGCATCTCGTACAGTCTGAGCATTAGTCTTCTTGTTGGACGTTAACTGGCTGTTAGAAGCCATTAATTCCGCCCTTTCATAGGGTTTCTTCTGCGCACGATTGACGATTCGTGTATACGCTCTCGGGTTATAAGTACCCTTGGACGCCCAAATCTACGCATATTTTCTGATACACCCGTCTCCTTGTATTCGGTAATGATTACCCTTACAGTACTGTAGCTGACAGAAAGTTCGTCTTCAGTCTTGCGATATATTTCTCCACACGTATAAATCTTTTCCCTTATTAATATTGAAGCAAAACTCGCCCTATCATGTAAATATGCTGAATATTCCTTCTGCTTCCAACTACTGCCGCATAACACTGGATGAGACAGTGAATTATCTGTGAACAGCCTCCCGTGGGTATTGCGTTAGATGGCGTTGAGTGTAACACACCATAACCGATATGCACAAAACCGTTTTCTGTGCGAAAACTCTTTATGTTGTTCAGAAAGGAGGTTTTTTTAATAATGTATCCATTTGTTAAGGATAGGAAATTTTTACTACAATATCTGTTTATATTTTGCAAGCATGTAGTGGTTGTGAACTTCAATAAATCTTTGGTATCACTAAATTTGCTGAAAAATAAAAATTTCAACCTATTTTTTTTCCCCCGAAATAATTTGATGTTGATGAAATTCGTCGAATATATTTGTTCAATCAAACATTATTCAGAAGCTCAGGGCTCGATTGCAAATACTCTTGTAAAATATGCAATTATCTCATCTTTTTTACTCTAACATCAAGGGGTGGTACCCCATTGGAACGCACTTTCAGACGATAAGTAGCATGAGTTTTGCGGCTTATTTTTGCGTGAGGAATACGAGGGCAGGGCTTGTCCATATAATAAGAAAACATCCCTACATCAAAAGGGTGGAAAATTATAGCAACAAGGAGCTGTTGTAAAGTGAAGAGTAAGGCTCCGTCCACAATCAACATGGCGCATATAACATGTATAGCATAAATAATTAAAAACCTTTATTTGAGATTGCAACGTCCACAAGCAGTTTTTGGCACCACTTACTTGGCGTTAATTGCGTGACTTGACGTTAAGATGGTCATCTCTGATTATCTTAATCCACGTTTTTCAACGTTGGCCAATGAGAATGTGAAACGTTATAAATACTATGTAGCCAACTTACGCGTATGAAAATGCTTGTACTGGGAAAAAATTTATTTCCTATTCGTTTGCTCTTTTTGATTGGTGAGACAAGGGATGATTCGCTTGACGTCAACGCCGATTGTGGAAGGACGGTGTGGCTTGTTATACAGGTGCAGGTAATGTTATTCATGCCAAGTCGATCGTGGACGTGTCCTAAGAGACACGCGACAGTAATTCAAAAAAGTGATAATGAGGGCGTTTACCGTTCCAGTAGCAGCCGTAGACCTCGACGCGCATGCAGACGGTGCGGCGGTGGTAGCTGTAGGGCAGGAAGCGCACCTTGCTCGCCCAGAAGGGCGGGTCCAGGTCCCTCTTCGACTCCAGGTAGGTGTTGGTGTTGCCCGTGATCACCTGCCGACAACACCAGCAACCACTCTCACACTCAGGGCACGCGCTTCGCACTCTCAAGACGCGCTACACGTTTACACGTGCCACTCAAATCTCTCACACTTCACCATTAGTTCACTGGGGAAAAAAAAACAATATATTTTTGGTGGTCACAAAGTGTTTTGTTGCCATTCACCCTGCCAATTATTTTTTGTGATGAACAAGAAATTGTTTATTTCTTGCCGCTTAACTTTTGTGTTAACCACAAAAACGTTTTGCAGGGTGAATACCAACAAAACAATTTGTGGCCGCCACAATTTTTTTTTCAGTGTACTGTCAAAATTGAATGGTAAAACAATTTAAGTTTCATTTCCGAAAAGTTTTTTTCCAGCAGCACCGTAAATTAAAGAATATTTTTCATTGCTTTAGGAAGCAAGGAACAGCACCAAACAGCAGAACACAGATAAGTACCAACGGCGTTACTCAGGGACGTGTCCGGTAACCTAATGCCCCCACAGCATCGGAAACGTTAGCCAGAACATTGTAAACATACCTTCAGGCCTAGAACTCGCTGGGTCGAAATGTATGTGTAAATTATCGGCACAAGGTGCCGGGAAAGTATGTATAAGCTCCCGGAAAAGTTCCGGGAGTGTATGAATAAATTCCCGGCAAATAAACCTGCTAAAACCAAGACGTAATGAAGCATTGTTTTATATACCCTCAACCTTCAAGGCACCATATAGTCTGTGCCACCAAACATTAGTTGAGGACCCTACTACCCACTCTTTACACCCCAGGTGTGGAATAGCGTCAAAGTGTCATCTACAGTGGCCACTTTTACACTTTTGTCCTATCAAATATATTCAAAGGAAAAAAAAAGTTAAAATGGTTAAAAATTGCATTTTCATGACTTAGCTGCTCAATTTCCGTAAGGGAAAGGAGAGGAGTACTAAGTGGTACCTGTAATTATATCCATTGGCTTGCATCGCAAGTAATACTACCCTAACATTACTTATTTAATTTGCGAGGAATTCAGCTTCCCGGGAATGCATAGTGCAGACTTGGAAGATCCCATCGCAAATCGCAATGCTTCCTTTTAGCCATGCAGACGCAACTTTGAAGCGTTAAATTTTTTTTACCAGGGATTCCCCTTAACTATACATTTCCGTAAATATTTACGTGTACTTATGGACATTTTTTTAACAGCGAGAGGCAAAATTTTTATCTTCCACGTTTTGTTTATGCCAGGAGGTAAAATTTCGGGCAGAACCAATATGTTACCCACGAACTTTGATTATGTACATGTACCTTTAGAGACTTATAAAACCAATACTACAAAAGACGAATGAAATACTCACGAATGTTTGTTTCAAACAATAAGCCATAATTTGTACGTATTATTTTAATTTTATCGTCAAGCTGCAAATGTACAAACTTAAGACTAGAAGCTGCATAAACAAAGTCCTACAATTAAATACATTGTTTTGTTCATTTTTAAACTCATTCCCTTTGGCATTGGATAACCATTTAATGCATTCATTCTTCATGTGTGTGTGTATATATGTTTATATATATGAAGAATTCATTAATTAAATGGTTATCCAATGCCAAAGGGAATGAGTTTAAAATTTAACAGGGTTACGTAACAATTAATGCTAGATTCACATGTTTACATAACAATTTATCGCTGCTATACATCTAACTAGATGTGTACCAGCGATTAATTGCTACACATCTTGCTAGATGTGTAACAACTATTAATTGTTACGTAACCCTGTGCATTTAGCTAGATGTGTAACAGCGATTAATTGTTACGTAATCTTGTGCTTCTAACAGTTTAACATACAAATGCTAGTCATTCTAATACTCGGGTTGTCGCAACCGACTACTCGGTTGCTATCCATCGTACGCACATAAACTAAGTGCAGAGAGGAAGTTTTTATTTATGGCAAATTAGCGAATGAGAAACGTTGCTAAAGATGTTCTATTATTCTGAAAACTTGTCAGAGACGTAGAGGACCGAAAAAAGAACACACTACAAATGTGAGATGCGTCCAAATCTCCTTGGTAGTTGAGGCCTGAGAAATACTGGGTGGCTGCCAAGCACCACCCATGTATCTTAAATGGCGCGTTTAAGGCTGGATATGATGCATACGGTCAATTGGCCGAGAAATACCCTCTGCCAAGAAAACGGGAAGATGGAGGAGAAGGAACATTATGAAGCGAGCGGGCCAAGGTAGTTCGTTTCAATTTAGGTTTCCAAACCATAACCTCCATCCCCTTCTCAACAAAACACTGCAAGAATGGGGAAATGGTGATCGCAGACTTCCGTTTAAGAATAACGGATACGTGTAGACGGGTGACTTTTCAAATATGTTAACCACACAGTGACAAACACTTCACATCGATTCCTAACTAGGAATTCTTTCTCCAAGGTGATTTCGGTACCGCTGGGCAAAGCTTCGTTTTTGCATCTCACGCATTCCGACCGTTAAAATCACCGAACTGAAATTATTATAATCTTCATGGACGTCATGATGTCTGTCTCCACCCATTCTAGGACTGAACGAAGGTGGTAATTGTTAATTCTACGTTAATTCTCATTACACGACAAAACCTGACCTGTAATTTTAGATGACTAGCGTTGGGGACTGTCTTGTTTCCAGTTAAGTTATCAGATCCACGTAGATTTTAATTTCAAATTTTTATCTCGTTTACTTTATGTATCGCAAATTTGCTTAAAACAATAATATTTACAAGAATTCACAATTTCCACTTATTTCCTGAAAATAATATTAAAACACTACAACTTCGTTTTTACCATCCCTGATTTTTAATTTTACTATATTTTACCTCTATTTCGTTTAGACTCGCGTAACGCACTTACAGCATAAATTTCCCTTTTTGTTAGCACTTTCCTGCATGTTGCAAAAATTTTCCCTGGTTCCTTAAGAAGTGTAAAAAAAAAAATGTTTAATATATACGTAATACGAAAATAGCCGTGAACACGATACTTTTCCGTCTGTTGGCGAGGCTAAATCAGAAATAAAAGTTGAGGTTGCCGCAAGCCGCTCAGCTGTTTGGCACAGATCTAGTTCCCTCGGATAAAAATGCGAGTCGGTCCAATTGGAATCATTCTCTTGCAGAGAGGCAATGCGAGAAGAAGAGAAGAAGAGAACGGAAGACATATTGATCGTTATGAAGGCACCTGCCTGTTGCCGATGGCAGATACTCCAGTATTCCAGCGCTAGCTGCGCCAACGCAACGCTGCCTTTTAATGGACTCGGTCCGACTCTCCGAAGAGATAGCAAGACTGCCCCAATTAATCAAGATACTGGCACCACTAATTTTAATGAATTTTTTTATTCTCTGGCACACGTATTGTTTTACAACGTTTGTCATTATGGTGCATTCTTAAATTAATCTTGGTTGCATGTGAATTCTTATTCGTCCGGGTGACTCGTGAAAAACGACATAACAATGGATATAAAAGCTGGTCTTATTTCACTTCTCTTTAGGCGTACTGATTAAATATTTTTTTTTGAAATAAGAGCGAAGGTGAGAGACAATATGAATGATTTCTTTAATATTTATAATCAACATCTTACACCAAAATGTGTGTGTGTATATTATATATATATATATATGTATATATTATATATATATATCAACACACAAACACGCGCGTGCAGAAAAAAAACTTTTTCAGTGCACAGAAATTTTGTAATATTATAAAAAATCTAATCTTTCAACCAAACATTTGAAATCAAACATCAACAGGTTTTTTTTTAAGTCATTAAAATACAACTCGTTTTAACCTATTGTTAAAATATGTACAACTCAGTTCCTGCAAATAATATTAAAAGAGCATCTACGTAACATGTGAGAATGAAATTTCACTTTATGAAATTTTGGGAATGCAATTCTTTGCAGTATGGACTGGAACAAAACAGCTTCGAACAACTGCTGTACTCCATTCACGGTTACTTCGCACTTTTCTGAAGCCCTGCTAAAGTTCTACTTCCAGGATATTCCTCCGCCTCATGTAAACAAAGATGAGAAAACTCCACTAGAGGGCCAACGCTTTGCATTCGTGCGCGCTCAGTGTAATAATAATTTTCATAATAACTATTTCTTGCCAGGCATTACCAACACACCTATTGTCTCACTGTTTTTAACCGTATTAATTAGAAATAGAACATTATAATGTACAGATAAAATGTAATTAAATGTTTAAGTTAATCAAAATAAGGTACTTTTATGTTAAGACACTGGTATACAACTCCAGTGATAGGTGACATATTTAAGAAACAACCAAACACGTAATAGAAACTGCGAACAGACTGTACNAGTATACAACTCCAGTGATAGGTGACATATTTAAGAAACAACCAAACACGTAATAGAAACTGCGAACAGACTGTACTCGTGTTTATGAGAGAGACGCCTCCAGTCGTGGTTTCATTGCCACTTTCCGAAAACATTCTTTACATTCAGCGGCACCAACCAGCCTTTGCAGGCGAGACTGCAGTGCGACGAATGTTCAAGCAGCACTGATTCTCGAACCCCGCGAGCCGCGAAGCTACCCGGCAGGGAAGACGCATGCGCCGTGAATACTGAACGCGCCCCGCGTAGGAAAACCCCGCCCGCCTTCTGCGTCGTCGGCCCCGCACAAAGGAGCGAACACGAAATAATGTGCGGAAGCTTCGGAAAAGACGGGCGGCGCATGGCGAATATTGCTCGCTAACGGGCGGAAAGTGTTCTTGCACTGAGGGGGAAGGGGGGGGGGAGGCGAAGCCACCCAGCACGCTGGCCCGCCGGCACGCACATCCTGGGTGGATGGACGAAACAACGTCTTCTCTTCCTGCGCGCGGTCGCACGGGGAGGGAGAGCTCCGATAATGAAGCCCGCTTCCAGGGACGTCCGGCGCGTCATAAGACCGCGTCCCGCACAGACGACGCTAAGAGCGAGCTATTGTCACAATGCAGTTAAGGCGCCCGTCTACCTGGCGCTTGAACTGCGTTGCAGAGTGTTAGAAATACACGTTTTTCAACCAAACTATTAAGCGTGCGTCCAACGTGCTGATCTACGAAAAGAACACACACTTCAGACGAGAGCTGTTAAGTACTTTCAAAATATCACGTACGTTAGAAACATCAATTCAGAGTACTCCAAAACCGCTAAAAACGGCCTTTCCAAGGCGCTGTAGCTCAAAATGCACGCATCAGATACATACAAAACTACTATAGGGGCCTGCACTGAACCTTCCTAAAGACTTCCCACTAATAAAATAATATGGTCACCGCTGAAAGTCCCATAGGTACACGCAGCACGACGAGAACACTGCACGCCAGTTCAGAGCCTTGCGCTTAGCGGCGATGGCGTACTTGATGCGCGTGGCAGTGTCGCCCTTATCGCTCCCGCGCTTCTCTGCCTAAACGTGGGAAAAAGTTCCAGGTAGACGGGCGCCCTTTTTTTTCCGCGTTTGAAACCGAGAAGCGCGGGAGCGATAAGCGCGACACTGCCACGCGCATCCGGTGTCCCACCGCCGCTGCGCAAGACTATAAATTGGCGTGCAGTGTTCTAGTCGCACCGCGTGTACCTAAGGGTTTTTCAGCGGTCTCCCTTTTATATTATTGACAGAAGTCTGTAGGGGAGGTTCGACGCAGAGCCCTTGAGTAGTTTCGTACGATTCTGACGCGTTTTTTTTTTTTTTAAGATACGGCGCTGTGGAAAAGTCGTTCCAGTCATTTTGGTGTACACTGAAATGGTTTTTCTAATGTGTGTGACGTGATGAAAGCGCTCGACAGCCCTCGTCTGGCGTGTGTGTTTTTTTTTGTATATAATCCCATTAGATGCACGTTTAATAGTTTCGTGGAGAAACGAGTACTTGATACACTCTGCAGCGCAGTTCAAGCGCCAGGTAGACGGGAACCTTAAGTACGCAGGGACGAAAACGGCGTGGTAGTTCCTATGATCTTCTAATTGCAGCACGAGGCTGTGGGAACAGGCCTGCGTCACATCGCGCGCTCCGTAAGGTTCCCTATTGGCTGGGCTGCCGGTTGGCGAGTAAGTTACCAGACACTGATTGGCGAAAGGAATTACAAAAACTTTTCATGGCCATGACGTCATTTTACTGTCGTGTTTGGTCTGATTTCGCTGTATTAGCGGCTGTTTTATCTCAGTATTGTTGGTAAATATGTTTTCTGTCGTTGTCAAGGTCAGCTTGCGAAATACTGCACAGTTACCTCGAATTTCAGGTGAAGTTCCACCACAATCAGTTTTAGTACATTTAGTTTTTCAGCCCGTGTATACGTAAATACTGTGATGTGCCTAATTGCCAATGTCCACGTGTCTGAGGTACATTGTGAAATTGTTAATAACATGAATTTTTTTTATAACGCTATCACTGACTAGTATTCCAGTCGATGTTCAAGTTAAAGCACATGGTGTCCTCATTGGCAAGCATTTTTTTTTTGTAAATAATGGCTGCCTTGAATTAAGCATAGTTTTGTTCCAACCTGGAAGTGTTTTCTCAGAAATGGAAAAGAACGTAAGGAAGACGCAGTGGCCAAGAACACAGTTCCGGCTGTGTCCTGGACAGACAAAATAAGTGAGGATAAGGATAGTACATCGGCAGGACGAAGACGGGTCGATTTGAGTGCGAGGGTCTCAGGAACGATGTGCGAGGGCACTGGAAAACAACGAATGCATCAGCCTTGCAGTTTGTGTCAAATTAACTGTCGTGTGGTTAGCTGAAGGCTGTGTGAGTGCATCTGAATCCTGTTGTTGGGCACTTCACAAAGGTTACACTCCATTTNCGTGTGGTTAGCTGAAGGCTGTGTGAGTGCATCTGAATCCTGTTGTTGGGCACTTCACAAAGGTTACACTCCATTTCGAGTGACTCTCTTGAGTTTGGGATATCGAGGCGTCTCTGCCGCTTAGTAATTAAATTTGAGGCAACACCAAAACAAATAAAGTAGCTGTTTCAAATACAAGTACACACGAGAAAACGTAACTGTTTAAGATTGTGGGGTTATGAGAAACAGAAGGTACAAATTTTGATTTTTATCTTTTTTTTTTGGCATAGTTTTCAGTTACTTAATTTGTAAGGCGTAATTTTGGAAGACCATGAGGAATTTCTTAAAAAAAAAAAAACTGCTGAATTACTGGCTTTATATTGCTGATACTAACACATGTTTAACGGCCTTAGAAAGTAAATCGCTCANATCGGCAGGACGAAGACGGGTCGATTTGAGTGCGAGGGTCTCAGGAACGATGTGCGAGGGCACTGGAAAACAACGAATGCATCAGCCTTGCAGTTTGTGTCAAATTAACTGTCGTGTGGTTAGCTGAAGGCTGTGTGAGTGCATCTGAATCCTGTTGTTGGGCACTTCACAAAGGTTACACTCCATTTGGAGTGACTCTCTTGAGTTTGGGATATCGAGGCGTCTCTGCCGCTTAGTAATTAAATTTGAGGCAACACCAAAACAAATAAAGTAGCTGTTTCAAATACAAGTACACACGAGTAAACGTAACTGCNTGTTTCAAATACAAGTACACACGAGAAAACGTAACTGTTTAAGATTGTGGGGTTATGAGAAACAGAAGGTACAAATTTTGATTTTTATCTTTTTTTTTTGGCATAGTTTTCAGTTACTTAATTTGTAAGGCGTAATTTTGGAAGACCATGAGGAATTTCTTAAAAAAAAAAAAACTGCTGAATTACTGGCTTTATATTGCTGATACTAACACATGTTTAACGGCCTTAGAAAGTAAATCGCTCAATACGCCTCGAAATTTACCAACATAAAGACAGGAGGAAAATAAAAAAAAACTGTTCCCAGCGACGTAAAGCGCTAATTTCAAATGTAGTCCTCATTTGTACGGCTGTGGTATTATGATCGGGCTGATTTACGCACTGCAGCGTCGCAGTATAAGATAGGAAGTTTTAAGATCTTGTTTTTTAGGCCCACGGTTACGCAGAGTATAGCCAAAGACGACGGGTCTTCCATACTGAAGGCTACGAAACAGTTAGCTGCCGACTCGACAATCATCGACTCCTGTCTCTGCTGGGCATGGACGTGACCTTGAAACCTTGATGCACAATGCCACCAAAATCCCTCGTCTATTAAAAATATATCAGCGCCTTCTAATGAAGAGATTACACACGTAATTCTGAAATCCACACCCACCCTCCCTTCTTTCCTTCCTTCCTTAAACGTACGCGCTACGATAATACGTAACTTTAACCTAACCTATTGCTGAACTCTCAGAAAAATCCAAGAATAATTCCGATTCACTGGTTTCGACCTTTCAACAGCAAAAATTTGAGTGCAATGAATATTTTCTTCTTAAATATCGCATATTGCCCACAAGCGGATTCTGCCGAAATTCATGAAAACTTAATCGATGGAACACTTCGATAAGATATTCCTATCACTGTTCACAAGTAGAATTACTGACACCATTATGGTTTGTAAAATACGTTTTTTTTATTTATCCACGTCACAGTCAGGTTTCATGAACTTTTTGGACTTTCCGTAAACAAAAGAAGCCATGGCCGAGATTTGATAGGGTGAGGGAAGGGGCGGTGAGAAATTAATCACAAAATATTTGAAGAGGAGAATGACACTTAACCTACGTTAATCGTTCACATAATTGGTTTGTGCCACTGGGACAATTTTAACGAGTCCTACTCTGTTTCCGATTTATGACTGGAAAATTGAACAAATTGCTTTAGCTAGGAAAATTCTGCTTCTGGTCTGTAAGCAGTGTCCAATAATTAATCTCTAGAAAAAAAAATGTTATACCTCAAAATAAATAAGTTTTTTCTCCCGCCTGACGGTACCTAAATAATATCTCCAGTGATTTTTTTTGTACCGTATAGTCGTCTTTGTAGAAATAGTGATAACTTATTGTAGCCTAAGCCGGTAAGTTTGGCTTACCGTGTTAGGTGTAATCTTTTTTTTTTTAATTTAATACTTTGTAATAATGGAAATTAGTTTCGTTTTATCGGTCCAACGTAGCCTGACTACAGCTGTAGTCTTTCTCACAGCATGAATCAAATATTTGTTTTAGTTTCACAATCTTTATCTTGTGTGCGTAACCGTATTGTAAAACCGATTATACGCATCTTAAGGGGGGTCCCTTTATAAAAAAATTGTCTATGAAATCAATGTCTACGCGTATATGCGTATCTAAGTCAATATATCTACTGGGAATACGACTTTTTTTCTCACGGTAAAAGTATACAACAATCATCTAAATTCACCACTTTCTACTTTTATGCTATTGAATGCATTTAAAAAAAATAGTGAGAATATTTAAAAACAGCATTTTTTTGGGGGGTTTCCTGCTCAGTTTCTATAAAGGGCAGAAGAAAAGTACACAATATCATTTGTAGTTTTATCCACTGGTTTACATCGTGTGTAATAATACGCTTCTGTTACAGATCTAACTTGCGAGAAATTTAGCTTTCCGGGAGTCTTACGAGAGTCAGTCGCAATGCTTCATTATACCCAGACGTGATATTAAAACGTTGAAATTTTTTTTACTAATAATTCCCCTTAGTTCTGCTCGGGTATGTGGAGTCAAGGGGAACGATTTAGGCGGCTCCTAACGACGAGGTCCCGAGAGTCGATAATGTTGAAGCAAGGTGGACATGGGGCACCGCCGGAATGCAAGGGCGGGGAAAACGGGAAACCCCCGAGAATACCCTTCTACCGGCGGCATCGTCCGGCACGATTCTGCTCGAGTGTGTGACGAGTTTTATAGGCCATTCGCAGTTAATTCCAACTTTTCTGAAGGCCTGATAAAGTTATACTTTGAGGATATTGCTCCGCTACATGATAAACAAAGGTAAGCGGAGGCTATGCACCGAATTGATGCGCGCACAGTATAATAATATATTGCATAGCACCTACATTTCTTACTAGCGATTATCAACATACGTATGTTTTACCTGTTTTTATTTAGACTAATAATAATTTAAATATTACAATTTTTAGATACAACAGATGTACAACTTAAATTTAAGAAAAATTAAATACCCTTATATAAAATAAATAAAACGCTTATGATAAATGACATTTTTAGGAAACAACCAATCACGTAATACATGGTGTAATCTTTCAAATGTTTGATTTATAAAAAAATTAAGAAACCGGAAGTAGACTATAATTTGTGGTGGGTTGTAGAAGCAGCGTACTCTAGGCCAGCACCTTAAGTTTAAGTGCTTGGAGATCTCAAATTCACCCTTCTCCCCGGACTATCCCTTCTTACCCTCCAGACATTCCAACCACCCCCTACCGGCCACACATCGCGTCTTCTCTCGGCGCCAGCCCGAGCTCTGAAAAACCATTTTCATCTGCTTCCTCCCTTCCTTNCCTCCTCCCCCCCTTTCCCAAACTACATTCCCCTCATTATCATCTCTGTGCTCACGTTAAACCTAATGAGAGAGAAAGCGGAAGGGAGGAGAACCCCTGGCTCTGAAGAAACAAGCAAGGGCTGACGTTTTTCCGCGGTAGGCAAAACAACGAACTTCGTTTCTTAACGTTTCAGCCTACATAACTTTAGTATTTTAAATTTAGAGTTATCTCTTTACCCTTCTCAAAAAAAAAATTCACTGTTTGTTTTCACACAAATAATGTAAGTTCCGGCTGTTCTGTATCATCTTTAAATCAGAATCGGTTAGCGTTTCTGAGGGTTAGAAAATGCTTAACTGGCATTACTTCTAATGCACAATTATCTGTACTCTTCGAAAATGGGTACTTTCTACTTAAAGTTCACTCATTCTATTCACTTTCCTCTTAAATTTGTCGGCAACATTTACGCGAGGTGAGGTCTAGTTACTGCGTAATAGTTTAATCTGTGTCAGTGGTGCAGCGAAAATGTTATTCTATTACCTACAGAAAATAATAAGCCATTCTCGTTAGTCCTACCGGGAAAATGATTCCATAGGTACTTGAAGACAGCTAACACAGGGCCAACAACCCAAAGGGGTTTGTCTGGTTGGAGACTTTTCCAGAGCAACAGAAGCGCAGGCGTTTTAGAGTTGAAGTGTCACTAATTCACAATGAAACATTTCTTGTAAAGAGCTCGCCAAAAACAAATCAGAGAGAGAAAATATGTATTCATTTTTCAACACGTATTTGAGAATGTGTGTGTCTTAAAGCAGTAACATATTTTGTATTAAGCCCCCGCATTCATAAATTTGAAACGCATAGGTAAAAACTCTTCGAACAACAAAAATACACTGCCCCTTTTCGTCGCAGATGACTAAGAATATGTGGAATTCTCATTCACTGGAATCCCCCTCCATAACCGGGAACAAACTTTCTAGTATTTCTTAGTGTAAAGTAGCTTTTGCTATTTTTTTTTACATTTAAATATTAATGAATATTCTTTACTGTAGCAACACGATCACTGCTTTCGTAAATATACAGACATTATATGATCAATGCGGAAAACGTCAATGTGTTATTTAAAAATAGAACTAATTCGGCTACGTTCAAAACGTTTTTCAAGATGTGCATAGTGTCCCATTTGCTTTGCGTAGAAGGAACCTCAACTGGTAAGCGGTATCTCTTTATTTCCGGCAAAAAGTAAAAAATATGTAAGTGTTAAGATATTTCCTAGAAATGCTCTGTTGGCGGAATGTGAAGCTCCGTTCTATAGAGTAATTTATGCAAATTTCGCATTTGTTTCATGGTTCAGATGTCAGACCGAAAATAACATTTCTTGTTACGGAGCATAATTTCTAAACAATGCACGAAATATGACTTCTGACTCAGTTGAAAAATAAATCTGATCTTGAAAAACCGTTATTGTGTTTTGTAATTTTTATTGCTTGTTCAAATTTATTCCTCGTTTGTATGGCCTTGGCAGTATGATCAGGCTTTTTTTTTTTTTTACGGAAAGCGGCATCAATAGTATAAGAAAGGGAAAAATTTTAGATCTTGTTTTAAGCCCAACGGTTACGCAGAGTATAGTCAAAGACGACGGGTCTTCCATACTGACGACAACGAAACAGTTAGCTGAAGACTACGAAACAGTTAGCTGCCGACTCGACGATCATCGAATCCTGTCTCTGCTGGGCATGAACAAACAATGAACCGCACTTCCGGTTTTTACCAGGAGGCTACTTTGGAGCAGCTGTATTAAATTGAAGTCAATTTTAAACTTAAATGTAGAAAATGTATATGCGACTCTCTCGGGATTGAACCTCACGGCCCCTTCTAGCTTTGGATGACGTTCTGGCTAACTTAAACACGGTTTTCGACTTATAATACGGTGATCGTACTGCAAACACTCTGCAAAGCAATGTACAAAACCAGACACGGAAATATATTGTGGAAGTTCAAAGGGTGTAAATTGTTCCTACGTTGGTTTGATACTTATTATTTATACGTTACTATATGCATTTACAGCGATCTTAAAAGAAAGCAAAATGTAAACATAAAAAAAACTAAATTTTTTACAATTTCAATGTTAAATTATTTTTTTAGTTATAAAGAAAATTGCAGTCATAAGAATAAAAATTAATGTTTCAATTCGTACATGTAGCCTGCTTGCAATAGTGTTTCTATTTTAAGCGATTTCGCCTGCAAATAATGGAAAATTTAAGATATATAATGAAACGATAATTCCGTACTTAACAAAAATGTAAGCTCATCAACAATGTTCGACAACATAATAAGAACAAAATTCGTATTATTAAGCTGTTTAATGCTGCATATTGGAAAAATAATCTACAATATAACACGCACCGCGGCTCGGAATAGTGTCTCAACTCGCACTAATCNGTGCTGCATATTGGAAAAATAATCTACAATATAACACGCACCGCGGCTCGGAATAGTGTCTCAACTCGCACTAATCTGTAGCAACCCAGATCGGTCTTGGCACTTTCACCACACATGCACAGCCAATTGTGACCACTCTGATGGTATCTGGCTTCAGGTTCCTCACTGCCAAGGGTGGACGCTGTTC
The DNA here is from genome assembly GCA_002778355.1 of Clitarchus hookeri. Classification (NCBI taxonomy): domain Eukaryota; kingdom Metazoa; phylum Arthropoda; class Insecta; order Phasmatodea; family Phasmatidae; genus Clitarchus; species Clitarchus hookeri. Next base: position 477,828 of record NQII01001376.1, on the reverse strand, counting down.
CGTATCGTTTTTTGGCAACAACAAACAACTTGCGTATGATTTAAGTAGTGGATCAAGGTCTGAGAGCCGATGAGGGTGAAGCGAGGTATGGAGCATCGCCGGAATGCAAGGACGGGGGAAACGGGAGATCCACGAGAAAACCCGCCTACCAGCCTCAACGTCAAGCACGATTCCCACTTGCGAAAATCCGGGAGCGACCCCGCCGGGAATATAACCCGGTTCGTCTTGGTGGTAGGCGAGTGCTCTAGCCATTGCTATACCGCGACCCCATGCTTGTAATACAACAGAAAATTACACGTAAAGTGAATTACGTTTTCGCACTTCGCAGTTGGCAAAATATTATGATGCGATCTTTGGAAAGAATTAACATTTATTAAACGGTATTTAAAAAAANGCACTTCGCAGTTGGCAAAATATTATGATGCGATCTTTGGAAAGAATTAACATTTATTAAACGGTATTTAAAAAAAAGCATTTTATCATTACAGAGACGTCTGTCCTAAGATGCTGAGTTTCTCCTCATTCCTACTCTCCCCTGCTTTATCATATGTAATGTATACGAAAAATAAATATAAGCTGATATTACNCGTTTCTCCTCATTCCTACTCTCCCCTGCTTTATCATATGTAATGTATACGAAAAATAAATATAAGCTGATATTACGGTTAGTTGACGAAGAAACCAACAGCGCATAACTTTTTTTAACAAACGCAGGCCAGGAAATGCTCCCTTTCTTGCCAGAACTTCCATTTTCACAACTCTTGTTTATCCTGTACGGCACGTGGGCCGGGTTCTGTTTTTCTGGAACGCCGTCAAAGCTACCATCTGCTTAGTGAACTACCCCACAAAACAAAAACACTCGAAAACGGCAACTACGATGGCATTCCAAACAAAAAGAAATTCCAAGTGCAAGATGGAAGAAAAAATATGAAAAATGTTGTTGATACGTTTCTCAAATGTAGATGATAAGACCATACCATATCTGCAAGTTTGTTTTATCCCACAGCAGTGATTCCGGTGTACAACGCATAAGATGCGATCTCTCTCTCTCTCTCTNTAATACGGTGATCGTACTGCAAACACTCTGCAAAGCAATGTACAAAACCAGACACGGAAATATATTGTGGAAGTTCAAAGGGTGTAAATTGTTCCTACGTTGGTTTGATACTTATTATTTATACGTTACTATATGCATTTACAGCGATCTTAAAAGAAAGCAAAATGTAAACATAAAAAAAACAAAATTTTTTACGATTTCAATGTTAAATTATTTTTTTAGTTATAAAGAAAATTGCAGTCATAAGAATAAAAATTAATGTTTCAATTCGTACATGTAGCCTGCTTGCAATAGTGTTTCTATTTTAAGCGATTTCGCCTGCAAATAATGGAAAATTTAAGATATATAATGAAACGATAATTCCGTACTTAACAAAAATGTAAGCTCATCAACAATGTTCGACAACATAATAAGAACGAAATTCGTATTATTAAGCTGTTTAGTGCTGCATATTGGAAAAATAATCTACAATATAACACGCACCGCGGCTCGGAATAGTGTCTCAACTCGCACTAATCTGTAGCAACCCAGATCGGTCTTGGCACTTTCACCACACATGCACAGCCAATTGTGACCACTCTGATGGTATCTGGCTTCAGGTTCCTCACTGCCAAGGGTGGACGCTGTTCCGTATCGTTTTTTGGCAACAACAAACAACTTGCGTATGATTTAAGTAGTGGATCAAGGTCTGAGAGCCGATGAGGGTGAAGCGATGTATGGAGCATCGCCGGAATGCAAGGACGGGGGAAACGGGAGATCCACGAGAAAACCCGCCTACCAGCCTCAACGTCAAGCACGATTCCCACGTGCGAAAATCCGGGAGCGACCCCGCCGGGAATATAACCCGGTTCGTCTTGGTGGTAGGCGAGTGCTCTAGCCATTGCTATACCGCGACCCCATGCTTGTAATACAACAGAAAATTACACGTAAAGTGAATTACGTTTTCGCACTTCGCAGTTGGCAAAATATTATGATGCGATCTTTGGAAAGAATTAACATTTATTAAACGGTATTTAAAAAAACGCATTTTATCATTACAGAGACGTCTGTCCTAAGATGCTGCGTTTCTCCTCATTCCTACTCTCCCCTGCTTTATCATATGTAATGTATACGAAAAATAAATATAAGCTGATATTACGGTTAGTTGACGAAGAAACCAACAGCGCATAATTTTTTTTAACAAACGCAGGCCAGGAAATGCTCCCTTTCTTGCCAGAACTTCCATTTTCACAACTCTTGTTTATCCTGTACGGCACGTGGGCCGGGTTCTGTTTTTCTGGAACGCCGTCAAAGCTACCATCTGCTTAGTGAACTACCCCACAAAACAAAAACACTCGAAAACGGCAACTACGATGGCATTCCAAACAAAAAGAAATTCCAAGTGCAAGATGGAAGAAAAAATATGAAAAATGTTGTTGATACGTTTCTCAAATGTAGATGATAAGACCATACCATATCTGCAAGTTTGTTTTATCCCACAGCAGTGATTCCGGTGTACAACGCATAAGATGCGATCTCTCTCTCTCTCTCTCTATCTCTCTCTAACGCTTTCTCGTTCTTCCCATCACACCAAAACACACATACATGTCTTTATATGCATGTTCCTGGGGATATGTTATAACTTGATAATGAAATTATGACCAAGGAAAGAAATGCAAATACTTTTTGGGATAAAAAGAAACGTAGAGCAACGCAGCGGACTTTATCGCAGGGTCGAAGTCCTCTAAGGTTGTGCACGAGGGTGGTGGGTGTGGCCACACGAGCTCCAGACACGCAAACCTCGTGGGTCGCCCCGTCAGCGTCCGACGGCTACTGTGCGTGCCCCACACGCACTCACACAGGCCGCACTCCTCTGCCTCGAACACACGGCACCACTCGCCGTGTTGGTCGTGAGGCACAGAGCGAGAGATCACAAGATTCANGTGTTGGTCGTGAGGCACAGACTTAGAGATCACAAGATTCAAACCGATACACAAGAGATATGTTTGGCTTCCCGTATAATGATTGACGGCCGTTTGGAAGTTCACTGTGTGCTTCGTATGTATTTTCGAGTTGAATTCAACAATTGAGAAAGCTGGAAATTCAACCATAATTGCACACGAACCAGGTGTTCCATTTCGAAGAAATTACTTCGTGTCATGACTATCGCCTCAAAAAACGTTCTTGTTGAAATTAAATCTGCGGGTTAAATTAAGATTTCGAAATTTATTTGCCACAATACTTATAATCGAAAGCATTACGATTACATAGAAAACTGCGTAAAGAGATTAAAAATAATTCGTTTGGGTATTATTTCTAAATCCTCAAAACCTAGACATTTGAATACCCTTACCATCCGGGATCTTTAAGGCTCATATAAACTGAAGAGCTGGTACACCTACAGTATATCGTGTAGGGCCCCCACGAGCACGCAGAAGCGCCGCAAGACGACGTGGCATGGACTCGACTAATGTCTGAAGGTATGCAGGAGGCAGTTCACGCCATGAATCCTGCAGGGCATATCACAAATCCATAGAAGTGCGGGGCGGTGGAGATCTCTTCTGAACAGCACGTTGCAAGGCATCCCAGAAATGCTCAATAATGTTCATGTCTGGTGAGTTAGGTGGCCAATGGAAGTGTCTAAAGTCAGAAGAGTGTTCCTGGAGCCACTCGGTAGCAACTCTCGACGTGTGGGGTGTCGCATTGTCCTGCTGGAATTGTCCACGTCCGTCGGAATGCACAATAGACATGAATGGGTGCAGGTGATCGAACAGGATGCTTACGTATCTGCCCCCTGTCAGAGTCGTATCTAGACGTATCAGGTGTCCCATTTCACGCCAACTGCACACGCCTCATACCATGACAGAGCATCCACCAGCTTGAACAGTCCCCTGTTGACATGAAGGGTCCATGGATTCATGAGGATGTCTCCATACCCGTACACGTCCATCCTCCCGATACAATTGTAAACGAGACTCGTCAGACCAGAAAACGTGTTTCCAGTCATCAAAAGTACAAATGGCGGTTTTGGCGGACCCAGGTGAGGCGTAAAGCTTTGTGTCGTGCAGTCAACAACGGTACACGAGTGGGCCTTCGGCTCCAAAAGCCCATATCAATGATGGTCCGTTGAATAGTTCGCACGCTGGCTCTTGTTGATGCCCCAGCATTGAAATCTGCGCCTATTTCAGAGAGGGTCGCACTTCTGTCATGTTTAATGATTCTCGTCAGTCGTCGTTTGTCCCGTTCGTTCACGAACTTCTTCCGGCCACAGCGATGTCGAAGATTTGATGTTTTACCGGCTTCCCGATATTCACGGTACACTCGTAAAATGGTCGTACGCTAAAATCCAAAATTTATCGCTACCTTGGAGATACTATGTCCCATCTCTCGTGTGCCGACTATAACACCACGTTCAAACTCACTTAAATCTTGATAACCTGCCATCGTAGCAGCAGTAACCGATCTAGCGACTTTGCCAGACGCTTGTTGTCTTATATAGGCGCTGCCGACCGCATCGCGTTACTCTGATTGATTCCATACCTCTGTTATTTGCTTACGCGCTCCTATACCGGTTTTTTTATTTTGGCTCTCCGGTGTACACTACGCTATTTTCTGTGACGTCGTCTTTAGAGCGTTTACGCTTGTTCCAGTTAATACGTATTCGAGAATAGGAATTTTGAAAAGACACGGTATAAACCAATTAGTTGGGCCACATAGTTTTCCTTTTAACATTTACCGTGTATTGAAAAAAAAAAAAAAAAGGGGTTGGGGGGGGGGGGAGAATTAAGATCTTGTTTGCTAAGTTTCCTGAAGAAGTGTGAGGAAAATACAACCACGTGGACGTAGTTAACTCCGTGGACTTCCATCGCTTGTAATAGACTCCAACTCCCACAGATTGACTGCGTGTGTAATCTGCATAGCACACCACCACGACGGAAACACTTGCCCTTGCGCGTAGGGGCGACGAGGTGCCAGGTACGCCTTTTAGCGTCGCCCATATTGCTCCCTCGCTTCTTAACATTGAACGTGTCAAACCGGTTACGGTGTGCGGGATCCTCAAAGAGCTACACTGAGAGCAGTAGCGGAATGCATTGGCGTAGGAAACGCGAGTATCCCGAAACAACCCACCGTTTCACCTGCAACGTCCGCCAAGTTTCCTCATAAGGAAGCCCGGGTTTGGCCCCACCGGGGATCGAACTCGATCAGTCGTGTTGGGAAGTGAGTGTGCTGACAACTTATAAAAACCTCGGCCCTTTCTTCGTGTCAGCCGAGTTACCGTTTCTTCGGCGAGATATATAAATTCGATTGTGTGATTGTGAGGAACATAGTGAATATATAAGCCTATTCGACCGTTGAATACGAAGCCTACAGACATACCAAAGCCTAATAGCGTAGTAAAGATTCTCTCTTGGAATTGGATACTAGGACAAGACCACAATGTTTGTTCATACACAGTCTCTTCCTGAAACTACTTAAGGTTGGTTTATTTTTGCTGATAGCAACTGTCTCAAAAAGTGGTTAATGTATTTCCGTCAGAGGAAATGAAGTTAGCGCTGCTTATTGTAAGAATAATTTCTATATATAGACTATGATAACGTTTAGTCGGTAAAACGTCACTGCCGTTTATTGAGAAAAAAATCCAAGTTAGTTTGTAAGAATCAATTTCTGGGAGAGGATACAGCAAAACGAAAGGAAAGTGTTTCCTCGGGCAAATATATTTCACAACAGAAACGGAAGTACAAGTTTCGAATCGCGTTAAATTTTTTCGTGTTTCGGAACTACACTTACAACTGCTTTGCGAGGTTCGAGAGCAGGTCTTAAGTCACAAATTGAACAGTTTTTGAGCTTTGCAATTCAATTAAAATGGTTTCAGTTAACGCGGTTATAGATGTTCACGAATACCCGCTGTTTTACAACGTTACACGAAGCAACCTCAGCACTTACTGCCGACGGCGAGTGTTTTTAATTAAGACTAATTCGCTTGCTTTCGCTGATTTGGGTTTTTCNACCTCAGCACTTACTGCCGACGGCGAGTGTTTTTAATTAAGACTAATTCGCTTGCTTTCGCTGATTTGGGTTTTTCTCTAATTTAAGTTCAGCGTGTAAGGAAATTGTCCAACGTACTACTGCTTATTTACTGACATCAGGAATACGTCTTGTATCGGAAGGTTACCGAAGGGTCTCGTAATCCTCGTTATGATAACGAGTTTAAAGATTCGAGCGGCTCTTAATAGAGGTATTGGCAGCCAACGAGAGTGAAATGAGGGGAGAATGGAGCAGCGCCGGAATGCAAGGGCGGGGGAAACGGGAGATCCTCGAGAAAACCTGCCGGCCAGCAGCATCATCCGGCAGGATTCCCACTTGCGAAAATCCGGAAGTGGCCCGGCCGGGGAATGAACCCGATTTGCCATGGCGGGAGGCGAGCAGTCTAACCACTCAGCCACCACGGCCCCGTTACGATTACGAGTTTACTCGGTTCCTCACAGCGTGGTGAACGAGGATTTTCGATATTCTACCGACATTTGTAAGAAAAAAAGATGTTGCAGAATTGCTCTTCAGTGACACAAATGATTTTTCTCGTTAACAGATTTTACCGATCGTTATGTCACCGCTGATGAACTACATAATTCAGCTACTNTGCAGAATTGCTCTTCAGTGGCACAAATGATTTTTCTCGTTAACAGATTTTACCGATCGTTATGTCACCGCTGATGAACTACATAATTCAGCTACTGAAGACAAATTTGGACTTCTAGTCATGTTAGCTTACTTTCCGAAGACAAGACAGACTTCCATTGCCTTCCTCAGTGTGTTTTGCGTATTTGTGTGTGTGTGTGTTTCTGTTTAGCCCTAAACATTTTTGAAACCCGCCTAACAAGGACACTTACGATTTTATTATTTTCGACCACGCCAGATTTTTATCTTCAAAATGGTGGCCTTTCGAAAATGTTGTATTTATAACATATTCTAAGAACAAATCACCAAATTTAAAATAAAACTGATATGTTGGGAGTAAAAAACGTCAGCACTGAATTCAGGAACTTAAACCCTTATTAGAACGCCTTTTTGGAAGACGGAGTAATTGGAAAGATGAAGGATTAAGGACCTTTAACGATTTACGGACGAAGGACTTCTGACGTGCAGGTTGAACATACCAGTGACAGAATAATCGGTTGTTAAAAACGCAGGCAACTGAATTTATTTTCGCAGAGAAACTGTTTATTTGTGCTTTGCAAGCCACACGTGCGTAAGGTTTAAAGACGACGTCATGTTTTGAAGCGCTGTTTTGACGGGAACTAATCTTAATGCCACAAGTCCAAAACTATTTCGTCAGTGACTGGTAAAATATTAGCAGTAAAATCCGTTGTATGCAATGCATCAACAAACGTGTACACAAAAATACCGAAACCGACAAACAATCGCCTGCGAATGACACGAGTTGTCTTCACAAACATGAGAAAGTGAGCAAAGGCGCTCTGTTAATAGTTGCTTATACTTTCCCCCGCACTTCACAGTACGACATGCCTACCAAGAAAAAAAAAGGTACGGACACCTGCATGTACGAATTTTAAGAGGTCACATTTTTTTTCCTAATCGTCCGTTTGTCATTTTGAGACCCGCGACGAGATGAAGCGCACCCCCCCCCCCNCCCTGTCATCCTCGCCAACGACTATTGCGTAATTTACCGGCGATCGATTGACGGAGTCGAGCGGTTGGCGATATCGGCTTGCCTTGATTAATTAAGAAGTATCGATTGTTAGCCGTCGCGACGACTTGCTGCGAGATTCTGTTTTTCTGGTCGGCGGCTGCTAACACCTTGTTGTCAAGAGCTCATCTAGCTGCAGAAACTGTCTCATGAAGTTCGGCAACCGTCGTAGATGTTCGTGTTCTCTCGCTTAAAGATCGGTTCACCACGATTAACCCTAACACATTCGACTTGTAGACCTGTACATATGATTAGTGTTTACGTCAATTTCGCCAATTCTTTTGGCAGCCGACTATTAAGTCGTTTATGTACTCGAGCCACAAATGTTTACTCATAGGTTGCTATGAGGTGGATCTTAACATGTTTCCGGATTAATTTTGAACAACCGCAATTCATCGAAAATTCTACGTTAGTTCTCGGTTACGCTAAGTTCAGCAGATACACGAAAACGCTAAAATATATCCATCGCAATTAGACAGGTTAGGGATACACTAAGTCTACAACTGACAATGTGAAAATTCCTCGCGCATACGTAATACTTGGCTAACGATAGGAACTAGAATAACCACGCAATTGTTTTGGAGTTTTGGTATTCAAATCTGTAAAAGATTTTTAAGATTTTTTTTTTCCTTCTCGCGTAGGTAATCTCTGCGTTAATACCCCTTGCTGCGTTCTTAATCAGCGTCTCACTTGCCAGACGTCACCAACGCGTCATCAATATCTTATGTTTCCATCAACGCGGCTTCAGCTTCACCGCATTTCGGCCGAGACCCGTTCCCGTTAACATTATAACTCTGTTACGAGGAGATTTTAAAATTTAACGTCCCGTAAATTTCCCTCGAGGTTTCAACATCGCATTACGGAAACAAAGCGGGTTAATTCCTTCTGGTTGGGGAAATTCGCTACGCTTCTTTCCAGGTTAATTACAAGTTCCGCCTCTCTTCGCCTTCAGACTCCCGACTCCTTGCGAAGAGAGAAGTGAAACAAAACAGCAAACACGCGCTGCTAAAATCGTGATGGATTGCTCCAGTAATTGGAAGAAAGTTTTCCCCTGGCATTATATTGTATTTACATAAAATACAACTAAGCTTCCGGGTTCCTTAATATTTTCTCGGCTCGGGGTGGAAAAAAAATTCTTCTCTGCTTCGATTCTTGGAGGTTTCTGGGAAATATTCCCACCCCCCCTTTTTTTTTTGTCATTTCTCCTGTTTCCATTTTACCCCCAAGTCTCTCTTCAATTCCGAAACTCATTACTCGAACAAGGCCTTGGTGAATGAAAAATTGCGGGAAGCAAGAAATAAAAGAGAAGTATAAATTAAAAGAAATAAAGAAATGAAATACACACAGAAATACCCAGTTGAGATAAAAGCAGCGGAGGATGGAAGCGTGGCTGGGTAGCGAATAGAATGTTGAAGGGGGGAAGGGGGAGGTTGTCGTTTCAAAGCGGAGAGGGGAAAGTAGCTTGTTCGTATTTTCTTAGATTCATTAGACCGGAAATAATACCTCAGTAATTGCAGCACAGGCCAGACCATTAAAATGTGTAGCACGTTGTTCTTTTACTCTCCCACATTTTACACTATCTTCACAGCTGGAACGTAATGAAGACGTGGGGAGATGGAGAAAGAGGAGAGGTTAAAAAAAAAAAAAAGACGCCAACTCTTGAACAAAACAATTTAGTTTTGGTTTCATTAATTTCCATTGTGAGAACAAAACATTCTCTAAGTATTTCTTTCCCTTTCATAAACAAACATTGGCAATAACTTATTTTCTTAACTCAGTTTACCGTGCAAGAAATTGCTGCGAAGAAAAGTTTGTTTCTCAGTGTTGATGGCAATTAAACGTTCAACGAGATTTTCTATAGACACCGCGCAAGGGTCTGAAAATCGTACTGGTGGCGCCGTGCCGTGTCTTAATGCGTAACTAATTGCAGGACACCATGGCTTGCCGTCATATTCATTGTTCAATAGACGTGTGATATTGAATTGACGTGCGGGTTCCTGCCAATAAAAAGTATTCGTATTAGTGACAAAAGTTTATTAAAAGCGAAAAATCTTTGTATTAGTGGTCGTGTACATAATATTAAAGAAATAAGGAAGGGTGACATATCTTTAATAAAAGCGGAAGTGATTCGGCAAACCTGTGTTACTGACCCACTTTACAAAGTGTAACTTGAGGTAAATTTTTGCCTCGCATGCTTTATGGCACTGCAATAATTTGGAATATGCTTTTATTTTCGTTACCCATAACTGTCTTCCGTATTTTTTCCCCGCAGGTTGGTGGCGAAAGAAGTGCTACTGCTAGCACATATCCTTGCCCGGCAGGACTTGGCAAGCCTTGTAAACATATAGCCGCAGTTGTTTATTACATATACAGTGATAATACTGCTTCGAAGACAAACATCGTACAAACCTGGGTTAAACCTAGTTCCGCAAGGGCTGCAAAAGAAATGTATTCAAAGGGAAAGAGAATTAGTGACTTGTTCCCGAAGAAAGAACTAAAATGTTCGGTGCCAGCATCTCCTTTAAATATAGATGCAGTAATTGGTATGCCATGTTCCCTACGCCAAATGCTAATTACAGAAAAGAGTAGTGAGGTAATTTTTTATATAATACAATCAGCTGAAAATTCAGTGCTACTGGATGCGTGTAAAAATGTAACAGGGAATTCTTACAAAATCAGTGTGACTGTTTGGCGGTGATGTCAGTTTTCAGACCAGTCAATGAAGGTGAAGAGTCGTTTTAAAAAAAAATACGTTTGTGCTAGTGATGAGGAGGCACTTGAAATTTCTTTAAAAACATGGAAGCAAGCAGAATGTCTGAATGGTTCAGTGAAAAGCGTATCCGCATTTCAGCAAGCAGCAAGGCTCGTCGAGTTAAAGTTAGAAGAAAATATTTTGACGCATTCGCGAGTTTCTTAATATATTTTAACTAGCGAACCGGCCCGGCTTCGTCGGTAAGCAATTTAGTTTTTACAGCGATACTTTGAAAGACAAAAATAATTACTGTGGGTCATCCTTAAAAGATAAACATATGCCATTGATGACTTTTCTGTAGACCTTTTTGAGAGCTACAATTCTGCTGTACATTAATTTTATGTATATCTTATGGTTTAGTCGGTGCAAACCATGTAAGCGCCCTAAAAGCTGTTTTTTACGACTTGATTACAAACGGTCAGACATTTCTCTACTATCCTTACATCAAATATAAATATTTTATACACCGAAACCTTCCTCAAGAAATTGTCTAAATGATTTTGAAAACAGCATGAAAATCCATCAAGTAGTTTAAACGCACTAAGCGAATACACAGACAGACGCTGATAAGCGACTTTGTTTTATACTATTCAGAGATAGAAATTATCAATACCTGAAAGGTGTTGCTGCAAGAAACGTGAAATACGGGAAGGACATGGAATCTGAAGCCTCAAAAAATTATCAAAGAACTCATGATACTAAAGTTGTGCGCTTTGGTTTGATAGTTTACTAATTACAGCCATGGCTGTGTAGAAGTCCAGACGGCATTGTTGTTAATGAAAGGCGAACTGAAAGAGTTCCAGAAGTAAATTGGCCAATTTCATATAAGGATAAGTGCATAGTTATTGAAGCAGGCAATATTAACGTGAAGTATTTGTATTTAGACGAAAAGAAAATTATTAAATTAAAGCTAAATCACATGTATTACACCCAGTGCCAGATGATAATATAGAAAACAGGTATGGACAAATGTAACTTGTTTGTTTATATTAGAAAACAAGTTTGCATAATACACCCAGTGCCAGATGATAATGTAGATAACTGTTATTGACAAATGTGACTTATTTGTTTACAGTAGAAAACAAGTTTTCATAACATTGCAACAGGACTCGAAATACGTTCAGACTTGTATTGATAAAGTAGAAACATATTATTTTTCTCACTATTTACCAAAACTTATTTCAGCTCATGCCAAAGAAACAAAGTAACAGCCAATGTCAGCAGAAAGTTTATTGGTCGTATGTTTTGAACGTTGCCTGATTTATCATGTACCTCTCATGTATTTTTTAATATACTAATATATTGCTGGTGTTATGTTTTGTGTATAATTTCCACCATAAATTATTTTAGTATGCTGCAATAATGCAAACCTTGACTTGATTTCACATCTTGAATTATGGGAGACTGCAAATTTACTAAAACACAATACATATAAACAATATCATCAACATATAGGAGCAGTTCAGTTTTTAATTTGTTCAATATTATATTTATTTTAATTGGGTGAATGCACCTCTCTACGTGAATTCGACTACTGGCAACTCTGTAGGTAGTTTCCACTTCTTCAGCTGTCAACGTACCATCATGCAGAAATGGCGGCGTAACAACAATGAATGACCCCTGTGTCGGAGAGGCTTGTTTTGAATCCTGAAAAACCTTTATCAGCCATTACTTCGTCGCCGCTTTCCAGTAACGTCAACAGCCTGCATTCATTTGTGATAAATGTGTCCTTTGTCTTACCACCGTAGCATTTCGATTTTAAGCATACCATTTCACTAGGTGTAATATCCATTAGAATTTAACAGTGTAAATATATTTGTAATTTGAGTAAAGAAACACTCTTTGATCAACCTTAACTTCCGTACGGTCAATTATCACTCTGCACTTGGGGTAATTTACTTAAATACTGCTGGCATTGTTTCCAGAATACTTTCCCTGCTAGGCCAAACATATAATTATCCATTGTAGATACCAGAAACATTGAAGTTGAGGGTAAACATGCGTGATATTGTTGTACGATGACCCCTCGAGCATTCATAGCAGAATACAACAATCAAGTTTTCGTTTTCATTAAAAATATGTACAATCTATTTTCTTGGCTAATCTTAAATGTACGATAATGTTTCAGTGAGTACCAATGTTAACAACAGATTGAAAACCACAAATGTCACTCCTGTTTAATATCGTAGTTCTGTTTCATCTGTGGTTGAAGAAAATCCCTGGATACTTAGTGTTTCATTAAAAGTATTGCATGTTCGTGAGCTCTTGTCGTAACGTTTTACGTCTGACTTAAGTTCCGCATGAAATGGAATAGACACTTGAGCAGATAATTCACACCCGCTGATCGTGCCACAGGAAACGAAATCACTAGGAATGGTTTCGCTGACGTCTGTCTGTATCGCAACTTCCTGTTTCGTGACAGCAGCACTCGTTGAACTTTCTTCTTCTACAAAACTTGCATTTCCATTATTCTTCCTTCGTTTCGCGGCTCTTTCAAACCTTTCAACAGCGTGAAACGAGGCGGTTTTTTTTTTCAATACCCTCATGGGAAAATAATGGGCATGCATGCTGGATTCTGGGGATGTCCTGACCACCTGTTTCCGATACAATTACTGCTGCATATTATTAATGTGGCTGATGGTTCCCAAGGTGATCCATCAGGACTGAAAAAACAAATATTCACTAATTACCGATATGAATACATTCCAATAAATTTTTATTTATCATCACATAAATGCCGTAGTTATTTTTTTTTTCGCGGAATTTCGGCAATGAACTAGAGAGCCTAATATTTACGCTTATTATACCCACTAATGTTTACGATGTTAAATATACTTAATAAGAACGTAATTTAAAAAAAAAAATGTACGTAACTGTAAAGTTAAAAAAAAGTGCGTTGAAAGTCTTCCCTACATCATACCTACATGTAAAATACTTTTATAAGCCGTGTAGCGCTACTTACTTGTCTATGCACCGCCTGGATCCACAATTTACGTCACTCCTCTTCAGTTTCCCGTGTAAGAAATGAATAAAACACCACATCGGGAGTTTTTGTTTCCGTATGTATTTCTGCACCCGACAACACGGCAATTTTCGTTGCCTTTCCGCTTTCTTCAGCTACTCATTCTACTAATCGTTTTGACGTGACAGCTGGCGCCACGCAGTCTCTTTTCCTGCCATCCTGCAAATAGTTACCACAGCCTCCGCCAGAGCAGCACGCACTGTGTCTGTAGACGATACGTGACGTGTACACATCAGAATTGAGATTCAAAAGTGTCAAAAGGGTTCTTAGAGCCCTTCAAACTTCGCCAGATTTATATAATACAGTTTTTTTAAAGTTCAATAATTTTTTTTAAGGAACGACAAATATTATCTCTGAAGAATTTTATACTTTGCTAAATATTCGGATTACATTAAAAGAAGATATGGTTCCTTATTAGATAAGATTACTTTAGCGACTGTTAGCGATATATATAAACACGCACAAATATTAACATAAACGAACAATTTGATATGCAAGGAGGCAAAGTTGTAACGATATGTAAATTACCACCAACCTTGAAAAACTGAATGCCAGATAATATCCTGCTTCGGCTAATGACCGAAAATTACCCAAATTATCTCACGCTAAAAAAAATTAATCTCCTCCCGAACCTTCTATAACAGTCTTGTCCCTAGTAATAACGTGAATGAGCCTGCTGATTAGCATAATTCGTAAACGGATGCAATATTTCCACGTTGTAGAAGGCGCACTTATGTGGTATTAAATAAGGACTTCAATCTAAACAGGTAATTATTAGCAGAGCGGAACAAATGTTCGATTTATGATTTTTTCTGTTAGTTCATTGTTTGAAGCTACAGACGCAACTCAAAGGCAAAGTTATAACACACAATTTTTAATATCACGTTATATTTATCGGTAATACCGAATACGAAATTATTGTAAAATCCTTGTAACGAGAGTAATAAGTTTGCAGTGCATGGTCTTCAATTAGAAAAAATAAATTTTCAGAATTATTTAATTTTATTGATATACTTAACACGCCGATTACTATTATCCAAGTAAATCGAGCAATGATATTTGAAAAATTTATTTGTCTTTGAAAACAAAACTGGCTCAGATATAGGCTCATTGATCCGCTAGTGTTTACATGAGCTAACAAGGGCACTTCAAGCCAGCAACAACAATATTCCGGAATTAAAAAAATGTTTTTGTTATAAACATGGGACATGACTGCTGAACGACATTCAACTGGGAAAAATATGCTCGGCACCGCAAAAACTGATAACCAGCCAATAATAAGCGCTGTATCAATCTTAATAGAAACCTTAACTCAACTCGTCTGCTTCATTACCTCAATGTAATTTTGTGTGGTCTCGTTTTACACAGGTGAGCAGTGAGCAGGCATTTTGACAGTATCTTCTTCGGCTCAAATGGATATTTATTCGAATCTCGTCGTCTGGTCTCATCCATTGTGAGTAGACCTGGGATTAGCAAGCAGGCTTACCTCACGTCTTCATTTAGTTACTTCTCGTTCACTATATCATCTGCGTATCATCTAACTTTGAGGTTCATAGAAAAGCAATGTTTCAAGAACTACCAAAATGCTCAAACGACCGACCAGGGTGCAGTAAGACCACCATATCTCATACGCTTCCACAAAAAAAAATACATCGTGGCTGTTGTCAAAAAGAAATATAGCGTCGTATTTTCCTGATTTTCAAAGTAATTAAAGTCATTTTTAAATATAAATCGAAAAAGATGTTTGAATTTATAAATCGACAAATATTAAATCCATATTAAATCGAATTGTTAAATTAATTTCCTTTATTACTATAATTACTTTGAAATGATAAATGACGTTGAAGATATCGCATTTACTAGTCAGATTAGTCACCCGTAATGTCAACATGTATTTTTAACTGTACACATTTCGTCTTTATAATTTAAGGATCTGAA
Source organism: Clitarchus hookeri (assembly GCA_002778355.1). NCBI lineage: Eukaryota > Metazoa > Arthropoda > Insecta > Phasmatodea > Phasmatidae > Clitarchus > Clitarchus hookeri. The sequence goes on along the minus strand of NQII01001376.1, from coordinate 462,374 downwards.
AATATTATTGCTCCGTTCATGTTCCTTTAACTATTTGTCTGGCAACTCTACAAATACAGTAGACGCATTATTATATTTGCATGATCCAAAGAATGTATTAAATTCAATTAATTACACATTTTGTATTAAACGTTAACATAACAATATTTTAATAAAATTATGATTTTTAAAATACCTAACAATAAATAAATACGACAAAGGCCACCAAACGAACATAGAATGTGAACATAAAATGGGTAAGAGGCCTGTGAATTGTTATGAAGCGGGCTTATAAAGCGAACTGTTTGTTTATGTCATTTTCCACGAGTTTCCAAATAAGAATTTCATATATTACAAAAAATACGCAGAACTTTCTGTCCGTTTGCAAATCGGTGCGCCAGCGTAAAGTGTTAAGAATTGGGTTGTGGCTGAGTTGTTGACAAGTTCGTGGGTTTTGCGTGAATACGTATGCGTAGCGGGTAATGTTTTCTTTCGGATATGGGATTTAAATAATATTAACGAAATCAATACTTGACTCATATGGCTTAAATCAAGAGAGAGATAGGCGATATAATTCGTTTGTCACCAAAATCAGCGCGCTTTCACATCGGAGTCGCGAGATGTAACACCCGGGAATTGTAGCCCCCGCTCAAAACTGCCACCAGTCACCGCGAGCCCCAACAGCGCCGGGGTTGCAGTGGCTAAGAGGTTAGACTGCTCGCCTCCCTCCAAAGCGGACCGGGTTCAATCCCCGGCCAGGTCACTCCCGGAATTTTGAATGTGGGAATCGTGCCGTACGATGCCGCTGATCGGCAGGTTTCCTCGGTGATCTCCCGTATCCTCCCACCCCTTCATTCCAGGGCTGCTCCATACTCACCTCAATCACCCTCATCGGGTGTCAAGAACCCGTTCTTAAGAGCCGGCAAAATCTCTTCATCCTCTTCACTCACCCAACAGCGCCTCACGGATACTCGGCGTAAACTCAAGGTCGTACTTGCTTCGTAGTCGTATACCCGATCGAACTAGACCACATCTATTACAATTGTGGTACTAGTCACGAAGGTCTAGTGTCGCTCTGCAAATGTTACATCGCCGTTTCTTCTGGTACTCAATGTGTCGGTCTGACTGTAAGCACACGTCTGCGTCTTTTAAATGATACAGTGGTTAACCGTTAGCTCCCTCAAAAATTACAAATTTTCTACATCAAATTTGGTTCGGTCTTGCTCGAGTATAACTCGTGCGTGCACAAAAAAAAAAACAAATTACAAAAAAGGGTCGTCGGTCGGTATTTGCGAAAGCTGCGAACCAGGGGACTGGCACGGGGTGACAAAAAGACACACACATGCAGCGAGCATGGTGTTTGCGGCGGCATGAAGTGTCGACGGGGGAGAGCATGGCTAAAGGAGTCGAGGGGGTAGGTATACCTACCCGCACTTCTCTTTGCCCCTGCCAGCACCGCAACCCGGCCCGCATGAGCCCGCCGGCCGCAAACTGCCCGTATATGCAGAACACTCGGCTTGGCGGACGTCCAACCCCCCCCCCCCC